>VZSC01007681.1:3466-46432 GCA_013398225.1 Steatornis caripensis
GCCCAGCGACAGGACAAGGGGCAATGGGCACAAACTGGAACACAGGAAGTTCCACCTGAACATGAGGAGGAACTTCTTTACTGTGAGGGTGACAGAGCCCTGGCACAGGCTGCCCAGAGAGGTTGTGGAGTCTCCTTCTCTGGAGATATTCAAAACCCACCTGGATGCATTCCTGTGCAACCTGCTTTAGCAGGGGGGTTGGACTGGATGATCTCCAGAGAGCCCTTCCGACCCCTACCATTCTGTGATTCTGTGATTTTCAGTTTCACATGGCAATGTGATCTGTTACATAATCTCCACGTTTGGGAATAAATGGAAGAGAAGCAGGCAAAGATGAATAGATTGTTCAAAGTATTTGAAGGGCATTTTGAAGTAGGAATACAATTTTTCTCCATCTCATTGCAATTAAATTTCATTGTAAGTTCACATGTTCAGAACCTTCCCTGGGAAAGAGTGCAATAGGCTGTGACACGAGGCTAGGGCCCTTCTACAACTGTTTTGCAACCAAGGAAAACTTTCTGCACCAACTGCATGCCTCAGCCTTTTGGACTAAATACTCTTGGTTTTGTTCTTACTAATGGTAAGCACCTGTTTGCAATTATGGTTTGCAACTTACGCAAGCTTTAAGAATCATAGTTGCCACATCATATCAAACTGATAATGATCAAGTAGGTTTGAAATGAAACAAAGCAAATTCATCTGTGTCTGCGTTGTCGGCTTACCTGCTTCATACAAGCCGAGTATTCATGTTTCAAGTGGAAGCCATTTCACTTTATTAGTGCTTCTAATGCCAGAAGCACTTGCATTCCAAGAGCTGAGGAGAAAACTGTAGTATCGCTAAGTTGAGTAGATTGATGGTTTGAGAATATTTTATTCTTCTTCAGCGTTAATTTTCACTGGAGCCTGGTCAGTGTGTTCCTTGTTAATACTGCATTATCCTAAATGAGCTAGCCATTCTTTCTCCAGCAATGGCTTTTCGTTATGAACTTCTGACCTGATTAGTTCCAATGTTACTTTTTTTTCTTGTTTCTGTGCCCTGTACTACTGTATTAGTAAGTAACCTACATGAATAATTACCCTACTTTACTCTTACTGTCTTTGTCATGTTTGGGTGGAAAATCTCAAGTAGAGTGGCAGAAGCAGCCTGCTCTGCAGAAATTATAGCACAGTACTTAACTATAGTAGCATAATAAAGTGGTTCAGAGCAACCTGCCAAAATCTCTAACTTCTATTCTTATGTCTAGTTGGTCTCTTGTGGCAGTAAATTTCAGAGAGACAAATTACCTTTCCTTTTTCTCTTTGCAGAGATATCCAGCCAGCTAGAAACTTACTGTGCCCTCTAGGCTTGTCTCAATTAGTCTCAATGGTTTCTGTTAAGATCGTCTTGACTTTTTCTGACTTTCAAAAGCTTGTTATGTTAGAGTTTTGAATTGCATTTGGAATTTTTTAAAAATGACATACATTCAAGCTCATCTGTGGCAGTTGCACAAAAGAAATCAAAAATTGAAAAACTGGTTCACAAAATCATTATTTTTCAAGAAAAACAGCCTTGATGATTCCCCTCTGTTGAACCATCAAATTTTGCAGGAAACAAGGAGGTCATAGTGTATCAGAGTATATCAAAGGCAATGGAGCATCTGGAAATATTTTTTTATGAACATTTTAAGGGAACTATTGCTCATAAAACATACGTAGAAAGTATTGGGGTCAACTCTTCTTTTGTGAAGGGACAGAACCTGAACTGACTAAAAGTATGAGCAGGTGGAGTTGCAATCCTGGAGTTTATGCCAGATATAAGCATATTCTCTCAAGTGTATTCAGATTACTTTCGAGCTGATTTCTGGGGTGAGTACAATTATTTGTGTTGATGAGGATCTAAACCTGGAAAACCTCATTTAAAAGCACAGATGGTTGTTTATGGTTGCTGTCTGCATCCAGTGTACTATACTGAATCAACTCTAATCGACAAGAGAAGGCTGATGCACCTTAATGAGTGTTTGCTGTTGCCGAAAAGAATTTTCCAGCTCTTGATGAAATTATGTTTAGGTGAAACTGCTGCTCATGATAACAGATGCTGATTTTCACTGGAGCTGACACACTGATCATAGCATTACATTGTCTACTTGGAAGATGCTTCTTTTAAAAGAATATATATATGTGTTCAATTTAATGCTGGACTTTTTATTGGCATTCAGTGAGTAACAGCATAACCTTTTGTAATGGACAAAGAAGCAGAATACGAAATGTCCTCTAGATAAGGAAAAATGACTTAATTATCTTTCCCATTGATCCCTCCTTTTGATGAATTCCCATGAACAATGGGAACTTTGAAGTGCCTATGATATAAGATTCTGTCACAGTTGTGACACTAGGGAACAGCACTGAAATAGTGTGATGCTGTATGACTTGTGTGAATATGACACTATCTTTTTGAGTTTACCAGGATCTGTTAGTTTGGGGATGCATATGCTATGCCTAGTTTCACTGGATCAAAGCTTTGTCCCACTCTTTGGAAAACTCTGAAGAAACACAACAAAGAAATCTCCAAGGAATTTTCCCTTCCCTCTGCTCCTGTTCATGCTCTCTAGAAGAGAGGAGTTGACCCAACTGTTTATTTCAGAGTCAAATGTAGAGCAGCATATTAACAAAATCATGAAAGGGGATTTCCAATACAAATTTGGAAATGCAACAGCTCTTCATCTTTAGGAAATTAGTGTTTTGATGACTAGCTGAAACAAAGCATATATAAGAATTATTATCTTTTGAGATGTGTCTAAGGGGCTTCATCCCATGGCTTAGTGGGAGAATTTTGACAGAACATGTGTAATTGCTTAATGATTCTCAGTATGTCTTTTCTACTTATTTATATTTTCTTGGGATCTCTTTTTTTTTTTCCCCTGAAGCCTGTGAACCATAAAGATGACAAACTCAGTGAGCATGTGAAAGAGTATGAAATTTATACAAAAGGAAGCCCAGATTGAAAAACATTACCTGGAATAAATACCGACAGCATAATAAAAAAAGTTGTTGGAGATTTCTGGAATACCCATGCACAGTAAATTGATCTACCTTTATACATTGCAATTAATGTATAATTTTAGCTTTGAAATAAACATATACTTGTCTGTCAATGTGACCTATAAGTGTATATGAAAAGTATACTTCATCTCGTAATTTCCCGTTGAAAAAAAGTTAGGGATTTTTACCTATAGTGTTATTTAACATAGGTTTTCATTTTCAAAGCTATCTATTGGCATTTTTCCTTTTTACCTAAGACTCAGAAATTACTGGACTAGCTGAACAGAGAGCTTTGGCTGGAACTCAGGAAAAAAAGGAGAGTTCGTGGTCTTTGGAAGACGGGGTAGGCTACCCAGCAGGACTACAAAGATGCTGTTAGGCTATTCAGGAAGAAAATTAGAAGGGACAAGGCCCAACTAGAACTTAAGCTGGCTGCTGCCATAAAATACAATAAAAAATGTTTCTATAAATACATTAGCAACAAAAGGAGGCCTAAGGAGAATCGCCATCCTTTATCGGATGAGGACGGAAACATAGTGACAAAGGACAAGGAAAAGGCTGAGGTACTTAACGCCTTCTTTGCCTCAGTCTTTACTAGCAAGACCAGTTGTTCTCTGAGAACCCATCCTGAGAACCCATCCCCCTGAGCTGGAAGACAGGGACAGGGAGCAGAATGAAGCCCCCATAATCCAGGGAAAAATGGTTAGTGACCTGCTAACACCACTTAGACACACACAAGTCTCTGGTGCCGGAAGGGATCCACCCAAGGGTACTGAGGGAGCTGGCAGAGGTGATCACCAAGCTACTTTCCATCTTTTACAAGCNCCCCCGTCCTCAGCACTGGGGAGGCTGCAGCATGAAGTCTGTGTTCAGTTGGGGCCCCTCACTACAAGAGAGACATTGAGGTGCTGGAGTGTGTCCAAATGGCAACAAAGCTGGTGAAGGGTCTAGAGCACAAGTCTTGTGAGAAGCAGCTGAGGGAGCTGGAGTTGTTTAGTCTGGAGAAAAGAAGACTGAGGGGAGACCTCATTGCTCTCTACACCTACTGGAAAGGAGGGTGTAGTGAGGTGGTTGTTGGTCTCTTTTCCCAAGTAACAAGCAATAGGATGAGAGGAGGTGGCCTCAAGTTGTTTCAGGGGAGGTTTAGATGGGATATTAGGAAAAATGCCTTCACCGAAAGGGTTGTCAAGCACTGGAACAAGCTGCTTGTGGAAGTGGTGGAGCCACCATCCCCAGGGATATTTAAAAGAAGTGTAGATGTGGTACTCACAGACATGGCTTAGTGGTGGACTTAGTAGTGCTAGGTTAAGAGTTGGACTTGATTATCTTAAAGATCTTTTCCAACTTAAACAGTTCTATGATTCTAAAGTAGTGAATACTAACCAGAAGAAAAATAAATAAAAACTTTTATAAAAGAGAAGATTTATTGATTCTCAAGTAATAATTTGAACTATATCCACATAACAAGCACTGTTGACTAATAGAACATAAAAATAATTTGTACTGACTTTGCTTCTAATTCAAAATTAAAACAAAAATAGATGTAATTACTGCAAAATAATTTAAATAGAAATTTTTAGTAAGCGCACTGGAAGCCCAACAGTAATATTGTGCAGTATGAGATATAATTAAGACTCCAGCTGTAAGAACAATTTTTACTTCAAGAGACTGTTTGCGTTGATTAATCCAGATATGAGTGCTACTGTGCTATTATCTCCTAATTTAGTTATCTTAGATTTAAAACTTGATTCCAGCACAAATATACAGAAATGGTACAATTAAATGTACTCTCATGGTTAAAGAGCAGAGATGGAATGCTTAGCTAATTCATTTGGGCAGACACAAATTTTTAAAATCAAAATCTGTTCAGCAAATAAAAAGAATTTAAGGAGCCTGCAAGCGCATTCCTGCAATTCCCTCAAAACATATGTCCTGATATGACATGCAGCCGAGTACGACTGTATGTAAAGAGGAATATTTAACCTCTGAGGTTTCAAACCAGCAGTGGGGTAGAAGAGAGGTTCTGTAGTAAAAGTTAACGTATGTTGTTGAGTCATGCAAACCAGGATGTTCAGAGTCACAGTCTCTGAAATATTCCTGCCACGCTGTCTCAGTTTAAAGCTGGGCTGGCTATTAAACAAATGACAGGTGCTCTTTGTTAACCCCCTCCCTTCCCAAAATGGAGGGGAAAGAGAAAAGGGAAAGAGACTTATGGGTTGGAAAGGTTAAAAACAGTTTTAATCTAACTACAAGAATTGTGTATTACAATAAAGGGAAAATATGCACAAACCCCATATCAAGCTCCCATTACCACCGATGACTAATACATCACCCCGACACTGTGGGGCACACCCCAGGAAAGTCCCAGACTATACTCAGCAGCAGGCAGGAGCTGGATTCAGGATCAAAAGCAAAATAACCAGGTGGAGTCCCCCTTAGATGCTTAAGCAAAGAACTGGGTAAAGTTGGAGAGCAGCATCCCACAACAGCCCCATGCTGGGCTGAAATAGGCTCCTGGGCCATGGGTGTGGGCAGAAGCACCAGTTGAGGCTTAGGGCCGTTAGAGCCCATCAGTGCCCTGGCCATAAAGGGAGAGGGAGTGACCCTTGTGATTTCTCACCTTTATTCTGAGCATGATGTGTATGGGACAGAGTACTGCATTGGGATCAAACCAGGACATGTGCTCCAGTCCAAATGGAGACAGAAAAGAAATGCTGCAATGCATGGCTGAGTAAAAAAGTAGGGTCAGATTTGCTGGGAACCGGGGAAAAAAACCCTAAACCCAACAACTTTAGAAACAAAGGGAGCCTGAACAAGAAGGGAATAAGGACTTCATATAAACCAAAGTGGAAACCAGCTGTTAATACTTAAGATCAAAAATGTTACAGGAGGCCTTTTACTGGGGGAAGGGGAGAGGAGTGGGGTGTGGAGAATAATAATGGAAGAAAAACATAAAACATGAAAGAAACCACCATATGAGATGATGGACCCTCTAGGGATTAAATCAAAAGCATTCTTCTAACTTAGTAAAAGAGGTCGTCCAGGGTATGAAATTTTTACAGGTGACATAGAGGCTATTTGAAGACACCAAACTGGGAGATCTCATCAGGTGCATGCCACATATCCTAAAAGAATAAAATTAGGATAGCTAAACTGAAAGTAAAGGGAAGTTATTAAGAACAAGAAGGCTGCCTTCTTGAAGGTCTGTCCAACTGAGAGTACCAGAAAAGGCCACAAACGCTGGCAGATTATATGTGAAAGTATGCCAAAGTAGATTTTGAGAAACAACTTCCAAAGACATAAAAAGTAATGATAAATTCTTTTTCAAACACATCAGGAACAGAAAGCTTGCCAGAGAAGCATGAGAGCCAATAGATAAGCAAGGCATAAAAACATTTGCCATGGACAGGCTTAGGGAAGTTTCCACACTGAAACCCTTCTTTTTGGAGGAGGTGTTAGAGAACCTGTCACAAACTGAAGTGTCAGTGGAACAGATTATAGAACAAATTGACAGAATACTCAAACCACCAGGACTGGATGGCACCTGCCCAAGTTCTAAAGGAATGCAAATGTTAAATGGCTGAACTACTAGCCAGAGTATGTAACTTCTCACTGAAAGCCACCTCAGTACAAGGTGGCAATGGGAAGGGCAAGATGACTTTTTAAAAAGGGATCCAGGGAACAACACAAAAGTACAAAGGTCTAAGTTTTAGAACAGCTTCAGCATGATGAGTATTTAACTTGATCACTGCTACCCTGCCTGGAAAAGAGGTAACTGACATGCCACTATGCAGAAAGGAGCATGTTACAGAAAGCATCGCAAGTTGTTCACCATCTTTTCTAATGTTTGAACGAGCATTAAATTAAACTAGCTAGTGGCAGATTCAAGAGAAAAAAATAGTGATTCTTCAAACAATGTTTACTTATGTTATGATGCCCCTTGTCACAGAGTTGGGCAGTGTTGTGTCCAGATTTGGTAGAGATTTTCACTAATTGAAAAGTCCTTAGGTGAGAGCAAAGAGAAAGACCAGAGGTTAGGAGACAGTGATTTACAGATGAAGGTTGAAGTCATGTTGTTTTAAATAAAAAGGAGCTCACTGAGGGAGGACGTAAGTTTTCAAGTACCTGAAAGGCTGTTGCATAGGGGTAAGGAACTGTTCTTCATGTCCTCCTAGGACAAAAAGGAATAGGCTTTAGTCTGCAAACTAGTTAGTAGCAGGAATAAATTTCTAATGGTAGGGAAGAACTAGAAGAGACTCTCCAGAATCACTGGAGACTCAGTGGAGCCTCCACCATTGAAAGGCTTTCACAGAACTGACAGTAATCTTGGGTGATGCTACACTGGAATGAGAATGGTCTATATTGCTTATTAAGGGATATTCTAATCTTGTATCTGTTCTGTTGCCATCTTCCTCTCCCTAAAGGAAGAGAAGAAAAATTATCTCTCCTTTTACTTTCGCTATTTTTGACTGTTATCTCATGGTTCCTATCCATATATCTAAGTTGGTGTAGTACATTGTAACACATTAGTTCCCAGATCTGAAAAAGTATGTGTGATCTGTGAACATTCTGTAAGATAACTATCCATGACTGACAGATGCAATTTCTGCAATCTAAACCATGCAGAAAAGGGGCACTAAAAAAGAAACCCTTCAAACCAATTTAAATAGTAGGGAAGTATATGCTAGTCAGATGAATGGTTTGAGTGGCCAATTGTTGTATTATTACACAATTATTTGGGCATGCTTTGATAAAATAGTCCGAGTTTTTCCATGAAAAAAATCCCCAACTCCGTCAATTTGCAATATATAAATTAAATTTTATCTGTTTTCTTACCCAAGGACTTCTATTTCTGCACCAAGCAGTCTCCAGTAGTGCCATGTGGTGCTCTAAAGCAATGAGCACATGCTTTAATACACCAGGTCTGACGTAGTTTTAGAAAGCACATACCAATGCAAGAAGAACATTTTGAACAAAATATTTAACATTTTAACCTAAGATTTTTTTAATGTCAGAAATGTCCTTTAATTTAGACGTCTAAATAAATAGATTTCCTTTCAAATATCCTGGATTTGACAGACAGTGGATGACACCCATAGGATCTGTGAGTGCTAGCAGTGAAGCCAGACCAGGCACTTCTGATTTGAGTGTCTAAATATGGATTTAGCTGCCTCTCTTGAGGCACACAAATTTGAAAATGATTGGATGCAAATGCCGCTAAAGCCACTCACACCATTCTTTAGATGGTCTGTGTGCTGTGGTTCTAGTAGCAATTGTTTTAATTGGAAAGGGTTTGGTTTTAATTTTTCTGAGAGAAAACTGACCGGTCCCAATTATGGAAACAAATCTTCAGCATAAAACTTTTTTAAAAAACAGAAATTCTCCTGGGGAAGTCACAGGCAGGGCAAAACTAGCTTCTCCAGAAGAGCTGACAGTTGTTTACATTTTAGTGTGGAGGAATCCAGCAAGTCTGCAAGTTTATTTTTAGTAGTTGTAAACTGAGTTATTTAACTCCTTTTTTTCTGTGACTGGAGCTGAGACATAAAAATGATTAATACAACAGCAAGCTGGTGCCCGACCTCATGCTGGAGTTTGGATGGTGATGAATATTGCATTAATCAGAAAGCAGTAGGATTCTTTCGCATTATATTTCTTGTGATGCCTCATATAAATATTTGCAATCTGACAGCTTCTGTGCTTAGAATAATTCTGGTTCCCACAAAAAATACTGCGTTGCTATCTCTCAGCAGGATGAATCTGCTTCCCTCCTTGTGGAGCAAAACTGGCAAAGAAAATTTTGTTACCAGTGTCCTGGCTTCATCTCTGCTCACCGAAGTCACAGAATCACAGAATGGTAGGGGTTGGAAGGGACCTCCAGAGATCATCTAGTCCAAAGTCCTGCCAGCTCCAGCAATGAGAGCTGTGGCTGTTGCTCTGTTAGGGGCCGTAAGCAGTCTAGCACAAGCCAAAAGCCATCTAAGCCTCGCTGCAACATAAAATGTGAGGGACCTCCTCCATTTACTGTCACAATTGGTACAGAACTTTGACTTGAGCTCCCCAGCATGGTGTCAGCGAAGGCACCCTGGGTGCTGCGAGCTGCTCCCTTCTAGCAGAAAACCACTAGTTCAACACTGCTACTCCTGTGTGCTTGTCGGATACATTCCTTTGTAAACACCAAGCACCTTCCTGTAAGATGGCAAACTTGTGATGCTGGTGTAAAATTGGAATTGCCTGAATTATAAATCAATCCAGTTGCAGGAACTCAGTTTGGAGATCATGGTTTCTAAAAGAACAAGGCTGCTTTTTCCTCCAAAGTCACCATTAGGGACTGCATCCAGGTGACAGTCAGGACAGTGAGTATCAAAATCAGTCCACCAAGCGGTCATACCAGAAACGTGTTAAACTAGGCATAGAGGAACCAACATTTCTAAATGATGCACGGAGAGGAAAATAAATACTCATCAGGTTTCTCTGTACTGTCATTTGTCTGTGGTCAAAGAAATAGCTCTAATCAAAAGACGAGAAGCAGTCACATAACTTAAAATGGATGGCTAGTAGCTGCATGGTTTGGCTTCTCTTCGTAACTAAGATGCAGACTTCTGCCCTTTTCTCTGGCACATTTTTTAACCTTGGGATCTGATTCCACTTACGTCTCCAAAGCCGTACAATTTAATTAGCTAGCCTCCAAGGGGGCTGGAATAATACTTCTGAAAAATTTGCAGATGCTTTTGATCTGGGAGGCATAGCAGAAGAGTAAAGCAGTATTTACATGGGTTTTGAAAAGAGTTACAAGCCATCTTTTTGTTTGGTTTTAAACTGAAAGCCAAATTCCGTTGCAAAGCATTGAGCTGTTCTGGGAGAAAGCACAGAAAAATATATAGCGTGTTTGGTGACTGAACCTTTACTGACACTGTCTCCTTACAAGTCTTGTACATTTCTCACTGTTTATAATTAAATCTATTTGAGGTTTGTCAGAAAGAAGTGCATCTGAAATCATGCTGAGGTTAGGATAAAACTTCTAATGTGTCACTGTACACAATCACATAAGGATTCTGGGTGGCGTTTTGCATGACATACCTTATACAGACTATTAAAGGCAAGGAGGGTACTTTGGATAGATCTGGTATTGCAGTCATTTTTGTACCTCACTAACACAAATTCTTTACTGGTGAGACCTATATCAGTCAAGTTGTTCATGAATTACTGCTCTGTGAGAGAAGTTAATATTAACAGGCTAATATTATCTGTGTATTTCTTTCTAAAACACATGCATGCTGAATAACAAAGGAGTAGGCAAACTGTCTTTAAGGATCAAGTATTAAGCCACTGTGTCGCATGCAATTTGTACAAGGAAATATACAGTATTTTCAGAGGAGTTCTTTGTCTTTGAACTTCATAGCGAGACCTGAAAGGCAGGTGAAGAAAGCTTAGTTAAGGTTTTCATTAGAAGTTTGGGGTTTTTTTCTTTCTCGATTTAACCAAACACCACCACCTGTCTTGCTTGAAATTGCCAACAATTAGGAGCTGAACATTTCAACATAGTCTGAGAGATTTTAGCAACACCATTCAATATAAACATTGTTAGGCCACTTTCTTTGACCTGTTGTCTTAGTCCCAGACTGTAGTTTCTTTTCTATTGCCCCTTGTAAGTGGGTTTCTACAGATCTTCAACTGGCAGTGACCTAAACATGTGCATTCCAACAACTTAAGGAAAGGGGATGATGGATATGAACTTTGAACTTGGAAAAAGCTGTGCTCGGTAATATTAAATTACCGGTCGAAAATGACTGTCAACCCAACAGAAACCTGATTGATCAGGTCATGCACATCCATGTAAATCAAAGCATCTCACATATGGTCTGAAAGAATGAGGGCACACCTGGCTCAAAGGGTTAGAAAACTCTAATCTTATTTAGTGAAATGGCCTCACATCACAAAGTTTAAATATTGAAATTTTAGACCTGCCTGAGAGGAGGGGAGAGAGTCTGCATTTGTGAGTAACATGGGACAGTTTGAATGGGAAGGACAGGCTGCTATATGCATCACCAAGTTTAAATTATAGGAAGTTTAAATCTGTACCTGGTTTAGTACTTCATTCCCCAAAAGACAAACTTCAAAATAGGTGTGTTGTAGGATGGATTTAATAATTTCCTCACTTCCAGTCAAGGGACATAGGCAAAGATGTCTTCTCCCTGTGAAGAACAGTGCAAAAGCTTTCACTGTGTGGTGCCTATTAAGACATACTACCGACCAGACCACACAGGTCATCACAGTCAGCTAGAAAGCTTTCTTTGTAGCTTTTAGCAAACTTTCTAACTGAAATATTTCATGTCTGTTTTCTTTACTGGAGATTAACTAAGATCTTTGTGTTCAGGCAAGCGTTTATACATCAAATGCAGAAAAATAGTATTTCCAAATGATTGAGGTGTTTTTCTTCAGAAAAGTACAAGAATGACTGTGTTTGTGGGAACTATACATAGTAAAACTATCTCTTTATATTGAAAAGATTCCTATGATCTCCCTAACTACTAGTCATACAATCATAGAATGGTTTAGGTTGGCAGGGACCTTAAAAATCATCTAGTTCCAATCCCCCTACCACGTGTCCCCTGGTAGGGACACTTTCCACTAGACCAGGTTGCTCAAAGCCTCATTCAACCTGGCCTTGAACACTTCCAGGGAGTGGGCATCCATGACTTCTCTGGAAAACCCATTCCAGTGTCTCACCACCCTCACTGGGAAGAATTTCTTCCTAATATCTCATCTAAATCTACCCTCTTCCAGTTTAAAACTGTTACCTCTCATCCTATCACTACATGCTCTTGTGACAAGTCCCTCTCCAGCTCTCTTGTAGGCCCCCTTCAGGTACTGGAAGGCTGCTATAAGGTCTCCCTGGTGCCTTCTCTTCTCCAGGCTGTACACCCCCAACTCTCTCAGCCTATCTTCATAGGAGAGGGTGCTCCAGCCCCCTGATCATCTTTGTGGCCCTGCTCTAGACTCACTATAACAGGTCCATGTTCCTCTCTCTAAGGGCCCCAGAGCTGAACACAGTACTCCAAGTGGGGTCTCACCAGAGTATAGTAGAGGGGGAGAATCACCTCCCTTGACCTGCTGGTCATGCTTCTTTTGATGTGGCCCAAGATCCAGATGGCCTTCTGGGCTGCGAGCACACATTGCTGGCTGATGTTGAGCTTCTCATCAACCAACAGTCCCAAGTCCTTCTCCTCAGGGCTGCTCTCAATCCATTCTCCACCCGGCCTGTACCTGTGCTTGGGATTGCCCCGACCCATGTGCGGGACCTTGCACTTGGCCTTGTTGAACTTCATGTGGTTCACATGGGCCCACCTCTCAAGCCTGTCAAAGTCTCTCTGGATGGCTTCCCTTCCCTCCAGTGTGTCAACCACACCACACAGCTTGGTGGCGTTGCCAGACTTGCTGAGGGTGCATTCAATTCCACTGTCCATCTCACTGACAAAACCTGAATCATCACTGGCCCCAGTACTGACCCCTAAGGAATACCACTCGTCGCTTGTCTTCACTTGGACATCAAGACTTTGACTGCAACTCTTTGAGTGTGACCATCCAGCCAACTCCTTATCCAGTGGGTGGTCTGTCCATCCAGTCAATGTCTCTCCAATTTAGAGACAAGGATGTCATGCAGAGACAAGGACGGTGTCAAATGCTTTGCACAAGTCCGGATACGTGACATCAGTTGCTCTTCCCTTGTCCATCAATGCTGTAACCTCGTCATAGAAGGCCACCAAATTTGTCAGGCATGTTTTGGCCTTAGTGAAGCCATGTAGGGTGTCACCAATCACATCCTTATTTTCCATGTGCCTTAGCATAGTTTCCAGGATTATCTGCTTCATGATCTTGCTGGGCACAGGCTGAGTGGCCTGTAGTTGTCAGGGTCTTTCTTTTTTACCTTTTTAGAAATGTGGGTTATGTTTCCCCTTTTCTAGTCAATGGGAAATTAACCAGACAGCCACGAGTTCTTAAAAATGATGCATAGTGGCTTAGCAACTTCATCCGCTAGTTCCCTTGGGACCTGCAGATACATATCAGGTCCCATGGACCTGTGCACCTTCAGGTTCATTAGATGGTCTTGAACCTTATCTTCTTGTACAGTGGGTGGTTCTTCATCCTCCCAGTCCCTGCCTTTGCCTTCTATGACTTGGGTGGTGTGGCTCAAGCACTTGCCAGTAAAGACTGAGACAAAAAAGTCCTTGAGTACCTCAGCCTTCTCCATATCCCAGGTAACCAGGTCTTCCATTTCCTTCTGGAGAGGGCCCACATTTTCCCTAGTCTTCCTTTTATCACTGACGTACCTATAGAAGCTTTTCTTGTTGCCCCTGATGTCCCTGGCCAGATTAATTCTATCAGGGCTTTAGCTTTCCTAACCTGTTCTCTGGCTGCTTGGACAATTTCTTTGTATTCCTCCCAGGCTACCTGTCATTGCTTCCACCCTCTATAGGCTTCCTTTTTGTGTTTAAGTTTATCCAGAAGCTCCTTGTTCATCCATGCAGGCCTCCTGGTGGTTTTGCCTGACTTCCTCTTTGTTGGGATGCATCAGTCCTGAGGTTGGAAGAGGTGATCCTTGAATACTAACTAGCTTTCTTGGGCCCCTCTTCCCTCCAGGGCTTTATCCTATGTGACTCTACCAAGCAGGTCCCTGAAGAGGCCAAAGTCTGCTCTCCTGAAGTCCAGGGTAGTAAGCTTGCTGTGCACCCTCCTCGCTGCCCTAAGGATCTTGAATTCCACCATTTCATGGTCACTGCAGCCAAGACTACTCTTGAACTTCACATTCCCCACCAGCCCCTCTTTGTTGATGAGAACAAGGTCCAGCATAGCACTCCTCCTTGTTGGCTTCTCTGTCACTTGGAGAAGGAAGTTATCATCAACACATGCCAGGAACCTCCTGGATTGCTTATGCCCTGGTGTGTTGTCCCTGCAACAGATATCGAGGTGGTTGAAGTCCCCTGTAAGGACCAGGTCTATCTGTCTATAGGTGGTCTCATCCACTTGGTCTTCCTGGTGGAGTGGCCTGTAGCAACCCCTGCTATAATGTCACCTCTCTCTGCCCTCCCTTTAATCCTGACCCATAAGTTCTCAGTCAGCTCCTCATCCATCCCCAGGCAGAGCTCCATGCACTCCAGCTGGTCATTGACATAGGGGGTGACAACCGCTCCTCGTCTCCCCTGCCTGTCCTTCCTAAAGAGCCTGTATACCTCCATTCCAACACTCCAGTCACAGGAGCCATCCCACCAGGTCTCCGTGATGCCAGTAAGATCATAGACCTGCAGGCATGCGCATGTGTCTAACTCCTCTTGTTTATCCCCCATGCTACGTGCATTTGCATAGACACATCTGAGTCCCCAATGAAGCTGACTTACTGGCTGGAGTGGCTGGAATTCCTTTGTGCCACACTTCAGGTGCTCTCCTGCTGACCTGTGATCCTTCACGAGGGTCTGGGCATCTATTGCTGGCATCAGACTGGTGGTTTGCGTGACAACGGGTGACTAATCATGGGTGACAAACAGATATTAAGTAATAGGAAGATATTAAATTCTAAAAATAAAACTGACGGGTGGAATCTATGTGATTTAAATTAGGTAACAAAAGAATGACAGTGTTAAGTCTCAAATATAAAGCTGCTGTTCCCAGTAGAAAAATCACTTGTCTGAGGCTAACCCAGGCAGCACTGAAAGTTACTTATTGCTGGGAATGCAAATTTAGCAGAACAATAAAAAAAAAACATGACCATGTAAGTGCACAATTTATAATTTATCAAGTGACTCTTTAAATTGCAAGACAATGAGATACAAAACACTAGAATATGGATAAACTTTCTGGTTGAGCAGCCTATCTTAATCCCGGAGAAAATACTACAAATACACAAGGTAAGTGCTATCAAAATAATTCTGTACTCTCTTTATGCAAAGCACCATCCTCTGCATTCATAAGTGTTTAATGTCTAATTATTGTCTTTTGTAACTCATATACTTTTAAGATGAGATCAGTTGAGCCGTAAAAAGGTTCTGAGATTAACCCTCTGCTACTTAGTGCACAGCTTGTCCCTCGTTAAAATACTGCTACTTAGTCCACAGTTTGTCCCTCATTAAAATACAGGGTATAAACATTCAGAAGATGGTAGTCAAGGCTAAGTTAAACACTAAATTTTAACACAATGTTCACCTTTCGGCAGAGGGGAAAGAAACCTATTTCAGAAAATTTACTATAAGATATGATAAATTTTAGTATTCATCTGTCCAAAGCCTAAATAACCATAGCAGGGAAGCAATAGCCAAAATGGGGAAGCAGGGTTATTATTGCATGTTTTTGACTTGCTGAATAGAGTAGCGTATAAGGAAAAATGGAATACGAAAGAGGGCAAGGTTTAGAAGGTAGGCTCACAAGTCGGTCACTCGCTAGACTCAGCTAGGGTGCTTGGAAAAATTAGACAGACTCTTAGGCTTGCAAGCTATAAAACCTGAAGAAGAGTTTTTCTGCTAAAAAAACATTTTTACTACTTTTCAGCTATGTTAGCTGGTCTAATGATTTTTGTTCTATCCATAAAGCTTTCCAATGCCTTTACACCATCAGGATCAGAAAAATACTGTAGTACCAGAATAATTTGGGTTTTAGGTCCAGCTAAACTGGCTGCAGGGGAAACAGTAGTTAAGGTTGTACGCAGGAATTTGGTGCCCTGGCCTTGGACTTATTCTGCCTCCCCCTTTACTGCTTATATGTATCAAAGCCACCCCACTCCTAGACTGTGTCAGGGTAGGCGGTGTGTGCGGGAAGACTTGCACTTTGCTGTGAGCCATGGACAACTGCACAAATTCTTCAGCAGACTTGTCTTCAGTTTCGCAAAAGTCACTGGTTAGAGACCATCATTTTTATAACTGAGAAATTAATTTTTTGGCTATACCTACAGAGATACCTAGCTTTTGGTGTAGATGTTGTTAATAGAATAAAAGGCAGTAAGTTGGTAGTCACATCAGGGCTGACACCAGTGATGTTTTTATCAGGCAGATAACTTTCTGTTATGTAATTCAGTAGTTCAAATTATATTACAAACTGACCCTCTTTGGGGATTTTTCATTAAAATAGTGTATGCAATTATTTTGCCATTTTCCTAGTTCGCTCTTAAATTTCTCCATGTATTTGACTGAAAGGCCTATGTGCTACAACAAATATTAGAAGATGGTATTCCTTAATAGCATACTCTCTGTAATGTAACTTGCAATAGGGTTTGCTCATATTTTAAGCACAGTGAAACGCTGTAAATGGAGGTCAGAGAAAGCCAGCTATGCCAATGAAAATCAAATATGGTCTTCAGTCTTTCCCATAAATCACATAATCCCGAGTGTTGTTGCTGTTCAAGGGTCTGAAAGCTCCACTGGATAAGTGCTTTGCTGTGTAAGGCACTACTCTGCCACGTAAGTAGACAGTTCCTGCCCTGGAGAGTTTTTCTGTTTAACCAGATTAAATACATCTTGCACATCTTGCACTCTCTTTAATGTGACCTTTCTTCATTTTATGCACTTGTGTAATGTACCATGCTGGGGACAAGTCTCTCTGATATTTTTATTTTGAATCGATGTTCAAGTGAAGTATTGCCTTTTGGGTCTTAGGAAAGGGTGACATTCTTAACCAATACATAATGCATGAATTTTTCATGACTCTGCAGCAAGAAATAGTGTCACATGCTGGCACAGATACCAAGCAGCTTTATTTTTATTTGAATATGTCGTCAAAAATCAAGGTTCTTCTGAAACACAAGAAACACCATCCAATCTCCACTGTGTCTCTTAGTGATAAAGGAAAAGCAAAATTACTTCAGTGGGAGAACTGGTTTGTTCACCATCCCAAACCTTCTGCTTCACTAAGAGGTCAGGTGGCACCATTCAGACCAAGGTACTGCTATTGCTCATCTGAGGGAAGGTAAAAAACCACTTGATTTTAAACACCTTAATTGAAAGCACTTTAACTGAATCTCTTGTATGGGTATTTTCAAAAGGCAGGGACCACAAGGGAGATGGCTGTGGAAAACATAATTACTGCATGCCAAGATCTCCTGCTTGCTTTTATGTAGTGAGAATTGTGTTGTGCCCTTCAGTATACGTGTGCTGTCAGCAGCTGTGCGTAACAATGGGGCCGTATACTGTAAGTAAGATCTTGGTGTCAGGATTTGTGTCCATTGCTTCATTCCTCTGCCCACTAGGAACATACACCATCTCTACTCTGATTAGCAAGAAGGTTTGCACAGCCTTGTGGGAGAGATGCGACATAAGAACAAGCACAGCATCAACTGGTAGCTAGAGACAGGGAGTGGGGTAAGAGCACTGATTTAGTGGAATTATGTGAAGTGTAAATCACGGCATAATTGGGACCCAAGGGATGAATTGAATCCTGGAATATATATCCTGAAATATATCTCCTGAACTTTAAGTCCCACTAAAAAAAAAAATCAAAAAGAACAGATTCCCTATACCTAGAGCCCATTTTCAGTCATTTGTAGCTCCATATTCTAAAAATCCACTCTATCAAGTTTATAAGCACCTTTAGTGTTACAAGATATCAAAGATTAGAAGAGATTAATCTAAAAGCTGCAAATGAAATTTGCAAGCAGAATAAATCATGGTTGATTAGTGCTAACCTTTCAAAAGTCTAAACAGGCACAACCTTTCTCGTATGTTCTCCTATCTTCTTGTACCAACAGAGGTTTTGCCTGAGTACTAGCCCAGAAAGCTTCTGTAGGTAGAGAGATTAAATTAATTATTCAAAATAGTACCGTGAAAACTATTTTCAATTTGCTGAAAGATTTTAAACCATAGTTCTGTCACCTCATTTTATTCTACATCCTGCCTATGCCTTGAGGGTTGTCTCCCTTAGGAGAACATAAACTTCTGGGGACATGTCAAGACAAAAAGTCCATTAAGTAAGCATCAAATGTGCTTGCTCGTGACTGTTTGTCCACAAAGAAATGCATTGCCCTGAAGCAATATAATACTGAAGCTCGAAGCACAGTTGTTATACCCTCTGTATCAGCAAAGCTAAACAGCCCAGCTGGGTCACCACACTACAGCAGTTTTACTGCTCTCACTGTATCAGGGCTATTACCAGGGTCTCTTAGCTATTCTCTGTTACCAAAGGAGATACACAAAGCCTTCCATCTGAGAACAAATCCTTGACTTTAGCTTCAAACTTGCTAACAAAGACATTGCAAACTCTAGCACTGTATCAATTAATAGGTGAGTTTATGATTGCAGAGCATTGCTGTAAGACTTAAAAACAAAAATAAAAAAATCACTCATTTAGTCACAAATTACTCTTCAGTTTACCAAATGTAGATAACTGGCTACTGAAATACTGTGATAAAGTTCAGTGCTTCGCACAAATTAAATTGCCAGTCTATAAGAACCAATACATTAACTGATTACAGTTAGTCATTCTCAGCTGCGGTAGAGAGCCAAAAAACATAGGGCAGCTATTAAAGAGATGGTAATGTGGGCATTCCATTTATCTGCCAAAACATCTCTGTTAATGATTCTCATTTTCTTGAAGTACTTCTTGTATTAACCTTGAATGTCTGCTACAAGCAGAAAATACACAGATCTAATGTCTGGCAACCCTACCGCTTGCATGCAGAAGATCAGTCTCTGAGATTATTAAGGTTACTTCTAGTCTTCAAATTGAGTTTACAGGAGCCTATCTGTGGCTGAGCTTAAAATTAAGTCTTTTCTTGCTGCAGTCAGGTACTTGTAACATACATGGACAATGGAACAAATGAAATAGAAATTCTGCCAGCTGTGCATGGTAATAGCTCTTTTTCTGGTACCCTCAGTAAGCGGTACAGGCCTTACCCAAAGTCCTCTACTGTGTACATAAAACCAGGAAGGACTTTTTAGGCAAAGACACCATGACACCAGCTTAAGAGAAGGTAGTAACAATATAAGTAAGTAGTTAATGAACTATCCACACCCTGAATATTATTTGGCAATACTTTCACTCAATTCTGTGCTATCATAGTGCATACACCTCTTTTAATACAGAACTTTTCCCTGCAAGCACACTAGACTGACAGCTTGGTGGCTAGGGTGAACATCAGTGAGCCTTTCTGCAGCCCACAGATGAGCACTCACTGGTTATCTTCTGCTTGCCTCTTTTCCACCCTTCTTGTTCCTCCCTCCCTCCTAACTTCCTTCCCTCCTCAGCTTGATGCTTGATTCCCCAATCAATATGGTCACTGTGTATGTTTTTGGTAAGTCCCTAAATTGTCAGTGGTGAGTTCAAAAGCATGTTCCAATTTATTATCTCTGACTTCACTTAGTCTTGACAATCAGGAGTATTTGGAAAGATATATCACGGCCTTTTCTGTACCAATTGTCTTATCTTTGAATGCATGGAAGCCCCATGATATCAAGCTTTATCCTGGTCAATGTTCTGAGATTCCCAACTGGTGGTTAAACCCCCACCTTCTCTTCTTTTTAGTGGATGGTTAGGAAACTCAGCAACACGTATTGTGGAGATAAACAGGGAAAGCTGATGTTGAGGGTGATTCTGTCCTCTTCCTGCAGAACATTGACAAAAGTGTTTCCTGAGAACCCATGACATCTACCTTACACTGTTGAAAACAATAATACCAAAACTGAGCTCTTGTTTCTCAGCTGTCCATCTTCTTAACCCTCATACAGTGTCTGATGCATGGCACTCCTGAACATAGAAAAATCGTAACAATACTTTGTAAAGCTAGACTGAAAACCTTTGATAATAAATTTTCTTGAGACTGCATCAGATGATTAGAGGTATTAGACTGTTGCTACATTCATGGGTTTCCCTGGAGGTGTAAATCAGCAAAGCTTCCCTGATTTGAAAGGAGATAGACTGCTGTAAGCCGTCTGCATTGTTTTCCAGATAATTTTAGAAAACGGGAGCAAAGAAGAGAATACTCAAAACAAAGGGCCTTCTCTTGCAAGGCACTGAGTAACCCCTCCCCTTATATCCCTGACATTCCCTATCAACTTCAACCCCTATGTCTTTCAAAACCGGACCCTCTCAACAAAAGGCAGCCATTTAGTACCACAAAAAAGAAATCAGGTATCTGTTAAAGTCCTTCAGGTTCTAGATAGCTTTGTAGCAAAAATTAATAAGGGTAGCAAAAATCCTTATAGCTTTCAGTTTGCTCTTTAAATTTTTGTAATTTTGGCTCTCCTTGGGGATTTTCTTTGGGAAGGGAAAAATTGGGAAGGACAGTTGTTTTCTTTCCCAAGGGTGGTTAGAGCATCACTTCCCTTCCTTGGCGTGGCAGGGGGTCAGCTTCTGATTGAGGAAGTCCAAGTTTGATTCCCCCTTTGGATATACAAGCTTCATTTTTTGAATGGCTCAGAACTGAGCTATCAGAGTACCAGCTCCCCGCTAGAGTTGGGGTTTAATGACTCTGCCACACTCTTTGGCCCAGAAGGTCTGGGAGCGTGGGACAAGTTCGAGACCTGAAATTGAACCCCTTCTGGGAAAGTGCGTTGTGCTAACTGAGAGAGACTCCTGGGACAATCCACTTTAAATAGCATTTGTTTCTAAGTGCGATAGTTCATGTGAAAATGCATGCAGCACTACTTCTTACAAAAGTTTCACCTCAGATTGTACTCTGTATAAAGAACAGTCTCAAGCAGTTGCTGGATGTGCAGGATGTGGACAGGAAGAATAAGGACAGAGCAGAAGTTCAGCTGTTCGAATATGTAGGTATAGGAATTGGATTTTCATTGTCTCACAGTGCTCCCTCTCTCATTCGGGGCTGCACAGGGGAATGCATGGGAGAAAGCAAGGCTGTAGCTTCCCAGAACACCGCAGCTGAAGCTTGCCAGACACATGGTGACCATCAGAAGGTTGCAGCGATTAGTCTAGCTATATAAATAAACGTGGCTGAAGTCTGCCCCAACAAAAAATTGTTTGCTCTGTGTGACTCTGCTGCATGGAGCATGCTTGGGTCAGTGCTGCATGGAAAAGAAAGAGGAGGACATTGGATTGAATACTCTCTCATATTGCAAAGGCCAGGGAGAGAGAGTTTTTGACTGGCTTCTATCTGACTATAGGGGGCAGGAAGAGTACACCTTCCCCAAGGGTCTAGCCGAGTTGGGGGTTTTGCACTTTTTGTGCTATGCTGGGCTTTTATGCAGTGTTCACCATGGGGATAACGGAGTAAATGCTAAGGTCAGTCCTTGTGCAGCTGTGTGAGGGAGACCTGCCTCCTGAATTGCTCTCGGCAGTGAGTAGGACAACAGAGGCAGTGAGCAGAAGAGTCACTGGGAACTAAATAAGCATGTTGTTTGCTCTTTTTTCCATTCCGTCATTTTTTTTTTTTTACTTGAACTTCATTTGCAAGTGAACCTGGCTCAGCTGAAGTGTATTCAGAGCCATTCTACCCTGTTTCAGGAGAGCCGCTCATCTGGAGATAGCATCCTTGAGGCCTGTGAGCCTTTGTATCTTGGTATCAAGTACCTCTTCTTGCAGCATGTAGATCTGGAACACAGAGGAGAGAAGCAACCTTGGAGTTTGTTGGGAACGACACAGAAAAGTAAATCCCTAACCTTGACTGATGTTTTTTTCTCTATAACTCTCTTTTTAATTAAAAGTATCCCAGTGCAGTCTCTGTTTTGTTCTTGTGCTTTATGGTGAATCAACACATTCAGTACTGCTCCAAGGATTACTGTGAGGCTACCCAAGGGACTCCATGTTAACTGGTTTGTCTGCTGAAAGCAGTAAAGCAATAGTAGTACGGGGCTGAGTTTACTGGTCGTAGTACAGAGTCATACTGACACAATTCTGCTACTTTGAGGACAGAAGCCAGTATCTCAGAATGCATTAGAGCACTGAAAAGTACTTTGAATTAGGACAAAGAAACTGCCCAAGCAGAACAGCAGATAATACTGTTTCTGGAATCTGTGCTAACTGGCATGGAGCGGGCTGAAAAGTCTAATTTTATCAGAGATACACTTTTTGTGCTATAAAAATCAAACAGCTTGTTCAGAGCTGAGCTTACGCACTTACAAGACATTGCACTGCAAAATCGAGATACGTCCTAAATCACTCTTTCAGACTACCTAGGAGTGTATTTAAGGCCATTATTGTGTAGTCGTCTACATCTGCAGACCCTAGACTCCCCCATTCTGGAGGATGAAGATTTCAAACTTGCATCTCCTTTCATTTCACTATCACATGAGGTAGCCTCAGCAATAGAGAATGTGCAGATAAACATGTATTCCAACACAGGGTACCATAGCAACAATAGCTACAGTAAGACTGGAAACATTTCTCTAATAGAGGATATGAAATAACAATATTCTGAGTCTATAGCAAGTAGCCGAATGCCAGGTTCAAGACAGCTCCATTCTGACTTACTGCTTTTTATAGCAAAACGCTGGAAATGTCATTGCCCTATTTAAAATCTGCGCCCTGATACAAGGTGATATACCTTGTATGGCTCCTTCTATACAGACATTTTATTTTGAATGCAATGAGAAAGATTTCACTGCAAAGACCTGGTTTTATTACTATTTAGGACTTCTCCTTGCTAGGGCTATGGTATAATTTTCCGTGTAGATCTTCATGACAATAAGGTAGTGTCTAGAAAGATGCCTGGAAAGGGTAGGAGAAAGATGAGTAGCAAGTTCTGCTAACCCAGGAAGAGCAGTATGCGAGACCAGCTCCGCTGCTTCCTGTGATCACAGCGCTCATGGCTCATTTAATGAGATCACATAAAAACTACAGGAAATACTGCATTTTCTTTTATATACCAGTCCTGTAGTGGCACAAAGTAACAGTATGGTTAGTCGAGGTTGTCAGTGGGATTTCCTGTCCTGTGTGGCACAGGCCTTCCCTTCCCTACCTCGCACACATCCACAAAGGTCACACAATGTGCATCTAATGCAGCTGCAGAATGCTGGCTATGGTTGTGAACATGGAAGGGTATTGACGTGATGTCCTGATACTGGAATATCCTGAGACTGGTGTTCTCCAGCTTGAGATTCCCACAACTGAGAGCAATTGAGAAGTATGCTGTTACCGCTGTTAGCTAATCTCAGTGGTCTCAACATCATTCTGTAGGAGTGATTCATGTGGCACACATTTTTACTGTAACAATGCTACGTTATGTGTAATCTTTGCTCATTATGTGTGAGGGCTTATCCTAAAACCAATAAATTGTCAATGATAACTTATCTGATAAAATTAAATATTATTTTCTTTAAAAAAATCCCTTATTAATCTTGCACTATGGCAGACATTCTTTTTGCCATCGCGCACACACATCACTACTGTTGTGATCAGTAAGTAATGAGTCTTTTTGTTGTTCATTAACTAGCCCTTTCAAGTTGCCAGATAAATAGAAACAAAGAGGTTTTCAGGCTGTTTCACTCCAGGGACCTTTTTCTTGTATTCTTACAGTAAATGGACGGATCGATAGAGGCTGAAAATTTCATATGAAGCAACTCGTTAGCCTGTTGCTTCGAACCGTACCCTCACAAGAGGAACTATACCTTCAACTTTCCCCCACTTCTGCCATCAAGGTTAACACAATCTTTGTTTTTTGCCACCACATCCTTTCCAATTTGCTGCAGTTACCAGAAGCTACTGCTACCTTTATGACCATGACTGCCCCACACCATTATTTATGATTTCTAAGCTTTGATAGGATCAGCAGTATTTTGTGCTGTTCAAAAGCAAACATGAATACATTACTAGCCAACACTTGCAGAATGGCAGCAACAGTATTTATATCTTCAGAAATAAAACTTTGCAAGTTTGTTGATTGTTTTATGTTTCCATACAGTATCTCTTTTATACAAGTTACTTGTATAAGGATTTAGAACTGTATGAAATAATGAGCTTGAAATGAAAATGTTCGCCTGGGGAAGTCTGCCTTATCAAATATTACTTAACAGGGATGCTAATGACTCACTTAACTCCGATGTTCAGCTCCTTAAATGAACAGCAAAAGCGTAGTAAGAATAATATTGCTGTTAATAAAGTTAGCAACTTCACATATAAATTTTAAATCCCCCTGCATTACTAAAATGTCAGTGAGCTCTGGTCCTCAGACTAAATGTAGCAATAAAATTTAACAGACTGTAAGCATGCAAAATGTTTTATATAATCTGCAAATTTTAAAAATGATTGATAGGGTTGAAGACACACACACTGTTCCTAAAGTCTAAACTTTTCCCAGTAATTACCAAAGGGAAGGGATGACTAATTACAGTACTCTCTATGCTACACAATATACATAGCAGACAAATACACTGAAGCATTTTGATTTAGATGTTCCCCATTTGGTAGAAGGAGTTAACCTATTTTTGGAAAGAGACCTATGTGCCTGAAGGCTGTAGGCTGATGGAAGTCTTCGTACTGTGCTTTGTAGGATCAAAACATTTTCTGATGCTGCTGTAAGTCAAAGTCAAAGCTTTTGAATTCAATACAATATGCACAATTACTCAAAGTGCAATTACATTATTATTATTATTATTAAAATTGCCATCCCTTTAGTTCAGCACTGCAAATGGTTGACATGGAAAAGAACAGTCGTCAGTTCTCATAACAGAATATATATGTAACTCAGCAATGGTTGAACATGGCCAGACTGTTGAGATTCCTGTTGCCTTCGTATTTTCACCCTCTTACGCCAACATCTCTTTTCCAAGTATATTGCTAATTTGAAAAATATTTGTAGAAGCCTATTCCATGCTCACAAATTAATTTTGTGCTTACCTTAAACAGGGGGGAGGCCTATTCAAATGAGTCAGTGATAAATAGGTAGTGTGAGGGAAAGGGAGTAATTCCCTTGTCTCCCCAATTCTCCATTCACGTGGAAAGTATTGACTTAGCTTTCCCCGAGAAGTATGTCAGGAATTACAGTGTCAGACTTCGTAAAGTAAAAGAGCGACAACGAGGACCAGAAGCGAGGATTTTTCAAATGGGCCCAAGAAGTTCAGACCATTACCTGAAGAAAATCAATCATCTCCCTCAAATTACCTGGAAAAAAAATGGCTAGTATTCCTTGTGTGCCGCAGACCTTCCTGGGCTCCTGACAGATTTTTGTCCCATAAAACAGACTTGGAACTCTTCAGTTCAAAATTAGCTGACCTGACTGGTGCCACACAGCAAAAGGAGTGAGCTTGTAATGTTCCCTCAAATCATGGCCAATATAAAACTTAGGTTCCCTACTAGAGCTTGGAAGAGATTATTGCTATTTGCTTTTGGATAAGAGGAAGAGATAACTGCGTTATGTCTGTTCTTGAGCACAGCATTTAGCACTTCTTATCTGTGAACTATGTGACCTCCTGCAGCCTTGCTGTGAAGAAAACAGCATGTCTGGGCCTGGGAGTACCTCCACCACAATTGCATACTTTTGGATTTTGGAGCCCAAAAGTGCCCGTTAGTCCCTCTGGGTACATTCACCAAAATTTCCCATAGAAAGTTTTACAGTCTTGAGCTGAGATGGCACCTACAGAAATGCTGGTTGGGGAATATGTCATTAAGAGAAAGAGAATGACGTTATTCCCTGTACCTTGGCATTGAATGAAATTTCCTGACTGTGTTGGGTGTAGATGGTAAGGTTTTGGTAAAGGGGGAGCTGCAGGGGTGGCCTGCCCTGTGCCAGACACAGCCAGTTCCAGATGGCTCTGCAACAGACCCACTACAGGATACAGCAGACCCCACCAGCCAAGTTGGTGGCAACTCTTAAAAAGCATATTTAAGAGCAGAAAACTCTGATGGGGGAGCGAACAGAGGAAACGAGGGAACAGTGAAAGGAGGAATGGACAAAAAGAATGAGAAACAACAGAGGGAATGTGCTCCATGGTGGAGCAGGCACATCGCCAAAGGCACTGCAGTTTGCTGAGGACCCACGTCGGAGCACAGGAAAAACATGCAAAGGAAGGAACTGCAGAGAGAAGCAACTACATCTTTGACCATAATCCTGTGTGCTGCTCATTGCCTCCTTGAAGGAATGGAGTGTAACCTGCAGTGATAGCAAGGGGTGAGGAGAGGAGTCTGGAGTGAAGCTGAGCCTGTGAAGGGGGCAGATAGACGTTTCAGATGTTTATCTTTTGTTTCCCATTACCAAATCGCTAATTAAATATTTATGCTAATTGGCAATAAATTGAGTTAAATTCTTCAAATCCAGTCTGGTTTTCACACAACAGTACTTGGTGAGTGAGTTGTCTGCCTTTGTTTTGACCCCTGAGTTCTCTCACCCCTGTTCTCCCTGTTTCCTCCCTTGTCCTGCTGGGCAGGGGAGAGGGAGCAAACGGCTGAGTGGGTGCTTGGCTGCTAGCCAAGGCCAACCCACCACGCTGACGTAGAGACCTTTTAATGTACACTGACCTTGGGTCTTGAGCTGGGTTTCAAAAACACAATTTCTTTGTAGTGGGAACCTTCGGAAAGCCCCAAAAGCCAAAGTGAAATGGCCAATGGTTTTGAAGTATTTCATAGCCTGAAATCTGTAGTTATTTTCAGAATTTTCTTCTGGTGGCCTTCAGCATTTCCAGATTTAAAACCACCTTCAGATTAAAAAAATAAATAAACCAATCAAAACCAAAACAAAACCTGAATAAATGATGTCTGAGTTGTCTTGGAGAAAATATGGTGAGATAAACTGATTTTAGAAACAGTAGGATGAGAAAGGAGGGGGAAAGAGCCTGAAATGCCATTGTGAATTCTTTGTTTCAACTGCAAATGAGAACAGCTTACAATAGTTATCACTGCTTTAGAAAAGAGTTTTATAGGGAGAGACCAAATGATGCTTAACATGCTAGGCTGTAAAGACTCACAAACATTTATCTTCTTCTGTAAAGGCCATTTATCTTCTTGTATTCTTGCAGAAGAAGTGGTTGTCTTCCATGTTTTATTGCTCTTTTGCTCTCCTACACTACCTACCTACCTGCGAATACCATTTATGTTTCTCAGTGCTGAGAATACCATGTAATTGTTTAACAGTGATTTAACCTATTAAGTGTTTCACGGAACAGCTCCATGTTCTGTGCACTGATAATTACGTAAACTCCATCTGTAAAAAATCCCCTCGCTTAGTTTCAGTTGATTTCCTAGGGAGTTTTTGGTTTCAATTACTCATTAAAGCTTCCTATTTATTCTATCAAGGATAAGGAAAGTACATTGACGATGGATTTAGGATTCAAGTGTGTTCTTGTAATAGAGGCTTACTGAATTCTGCCTATTACAATCCAGACTGAGTACAGAATTAGAAGCTCCTTTACTGTAATCTATAAATCATATTCTTTTCACTGGTTTGTTGACATTTTCAGCAACTGCTGCAGTCAAGTGATGAGTGATGGATGATGTGTTCTGCACTTAATCTGGTCCTGTGCTTTTGCATAGTGTTGCAGTGTGCTGTGAAATGGCTTCTGAAGTGTACCACAGGGGCATCAGTACTTGCACAATGACTCTTACCCATGCCTTGGGCTCCTCACAGGCCTGGATAGTGCCTGCTCTGCAGAAGTGCTCGAGCTGAAGGAGTAAGGATAAAGCTTCTACATGTGGGGTAACATTTTCACCACCACAAAATAACAAATATTAATGGGACTCATGCTCTAAAGTCCTTCGAGCACATGTGAAATCCCACTGTTTGTGCCCTTGCAGAGAGGACAAGGTACAGTCTCAATGAGAATGGTTATCTCTGGTCTATGTACTGAAAACAGTGCCAGGAACTGTCTGCGGACCTGCTGCTACAGTGGGATGCCTCTGCTCACAGTGCTGCAGGAAAAATTTTGATTAAAGGCAGAATCCAAAGAATTTTCAGACCATCACTGAAAGGCTTAGAGAAGCTGTGGCAATCACTGCAGTTGTTGTTGGAGCAAGAGAGTATATTCCAGACATACTTACATATTAGAAAAGGAAAAGCAAGTCTCTTATTCCTTTTAAGAAGCCTTTTAGTCCTACTTTTCTCATTGTATTTTGTCCAGCCTTCCTGCATCAATGAAACATTACTTTTCTTTTCTTCCTTGTGCATTTTCAGCTTCATTGAAGGTCTGGAATTTTAATCAAAATCAAAAGAGAATGAATTCTCAGACGATCGTTTTTTATTTCCTTCCCAACTCCCCAGAAAGATATTCAGCAAAGCAAGAAATGCTTTATTGTAAACTTTTTTGCCTCTGAAATATTTTCTTAAGAGAAAAGTGAGAAAGAGGATTTTTTTCCTGTAAAGAATGAACATTTGACTCCTGGGTTCTCCTCCTTTCTGTTTTGTCTCCCCTTGATATGCGTATTCCATTGTATTTCAAAGAATATTTATGGTAAGGTAGTAAAAACCATACTTAGTGGTTTTGCTGAATGTAACAAGGTAAAATAAACATAATTTCCTTGAGCAGGTTGGATAAAATTTCAGATTACTCCAGAATTCAGAAAGTATTGCTGATCTAGTTAGGGCTTTCACTAAAATGTCTTTTATTATAAGTTGTTCCCATAGACATTCACCTATTCAAGAAACTATTGGGTCCAAGTACATCTCTTTTCAAGTCAATCTTACTGTGTCATCAATGAAAGGGGGAATGAACCTATTTCAATCAATAGTGTCAAGACTCAGTAACTGTAATGGTATTTATGAGAAGGTGAGAATTTGGAAACTGGGAGCATGTAGAGTCTGTTGCATGGTTTGGTCGTGTCCCCGTCTCACAGCACTAAGCCCTGGGTCCCCTGACACTCCATGTGGTGTTCCTGGTGCTCTCAGGCATAATTATTACTTTTTTACAGAGTTACTTTTTCTCAGTTCAGTGCTTGTAATAACGTGACCACTCAGCTGTAACCCATCACAGTGATATTTTTCTTCCATGAAGCTGAGTGTATATATATATACACTAAGAGGACATATAAGGGTACAAAACCTTTTGTGGTGGTGTTAGATGGATTTGTTTTGGTTTCAAGAAAGCTAGCTGGTTCATTAAAAAAAAAATCTCCAGGATTATATTGTATTATTTATGCAGTGTGAAAGTGCCAGGAACAGCATTCATAGTGAAGTGGATAACTAAATTGTTTGACCAGCTATACATACCCTATGCATGCTTGATACCCTCATCATCATTTTTATAGTCATTTCCTGCAGTAGGGTGGGATATGTGCCTCAGTCTTTCGTGACAGTATGTGCAGGCAGTTCTGTTGATAAACCCGGCAAAGGTTTAGACATATTTTATCAATCTCAGCTATGCTACCTCTTTTTTTCTTTTTTCTTTTCATTTTTATTTTTTCTTTTCTTTTTTCTTCTCTTTTTTCTTTGCTTTCCTCTTTTCTTTTCTTTTCTTTTCTTTTCTTTTCTTTTCTTTTCTTTTCTTTTCTTTTCTTTTCTTTTCTTTTCTTTTCCCTCTCCTCTCCTCTCCTCTCCTCTCTCTTCTCCTCCTTCTCTTTTCTTCTCTTTTCAATAGGAGAGCATTTTCAATAGTTGTGTCCCTGTCTATGGGAAAAGGAGTAAGAAGGAATGCTTCTTTGCCTCTGACTATTGATAATACATTTTTTTTGTCCTTTAAATTATTCACTGTCCATATGTTTTTGGAGCGCAGTGTGTTTGGACAGTCTGAAAATTTCACAAGGATAATTTTGTTATTAAACATAAAAACTTCCCACTTCATATTACACATGCACTCTTAATCCACTTACACCTGGCTATCTCACATATCAGATTTGTTCCTGTAGTCAGTGTTTCTTTGGCACAACTGCCCTATTATGGCAAACAATTAGCATTTTAACTATAACTTAAAGTTTAGATTGACCTGGGCCCTTTGGATAATTCTATACTTTATTCTTAAGAAGTTCATTTTTTTCCAGGCACTATTGTTGGTTTTTCAGTTTCAGTGTAGTCTATGGAATGGTTGCATTGGATAAATTTAAATCACTGTAAGTTGAAAATCTTCAAAGCTGTTTGGCTTCTGGCATACCTGTATGGACTAGTATATGGGTGACATACTCAAATTATCTTAGATGTCTGGGTCAGCTGTTCTCAAGGATTTACTTACATTAGGGAAAAGTACTGCAGTACATTTTCAAAGGTTTTTAGCAATTGTGTTTGCTGTAGGGTAAATAGCTCTCTGGGACTTGCCTACTGGTTAGTTACTGCTGCTAATGTGGAAAATGAACTGTTTTGCTAAATGGTAAATCAGACTACGATATATGCATATCTGTGGCTTGGCCCTGAGTATTTCTGCTTCTCATGCTTCTCCCTCTCATTTTAGTGGACATTATGTTCTGCCGTTAGAAGAAACCATGCAAAATTGCTTCAATAATTCTGAAGCACTTTGCAGTTGTCCTATCTATTTGTGTCCTTGGGATGTAATCCCTACGAATAACTCAAAAAACTACCAGTTCACAAGGTCACAGTTCACACAAATACATGCCTGTCTGTGTGAAGCTTCAGATTCTGCAAAGTACTTGATAATTTACAGAAATTAAAACTTGTCAGTGCTTTATTAAGTCATAGTGATGAGACAAAACCTACTGTGGGTGGAAGCATCCAAACTCACTGTCTGTCCCTATCCCAGATCTTTGCTATTGGAATGATACAGGAGAAGTAAAGACAGCGGAGGACTGGTGGAGTAAGTTATCGAATGTTATTAAAAGAAGAACAAATTCTTTCTGCCTCTCCTCCTCAACTTTTCCATAAGCTTCTCTTAGAAAACTGCAGTGGGGTTTCTGAGCTTTTGCTTTTCTTTGACTCTGTCATGTTATTTTTGAGATAATTCAGACTGACTCAGTTACCCTGCTGCCAAGACTGAGAAACTGCACTGACTGCAGTAAATGTGCTCAGCTGGGTGTAACCATAGCAGGAGAATTTGGCAGCATGGCCTTGAAAAGGACCTAGCAAACAGGATTGCATATAACTTGGGTAACGGAATAAGGAGAGATGTGCAAATCCACTCCAGCCTGATGATTTGACCACTAGTTCATTCCTTCCAGCTGGAGTTTTAATAGCTGAAAAGTGAAATTACTAAAAAGAAAATTGGTTCCGTCCTAGCTCAAACCGGTACATATATACAGAAAAACAAAGCCCATTGGCACCTTGATGCAACGATACAACAGGTTCAGTTCAGCTGGAGCATCGTCCCCACCCTTACCTAGAAAGCTGCAGGTTACTAACCACTGTCTCCTCAAAGAGATAATATTTCTAAACACATTATTTCCACCCCTAGTTGTAGCAAACACTACAGTGTGTGAATCTGTTCCACTCTGGGAATTTGCCACCGGGACTGGTGAGTGCCTGCATCCAAAGAGATCCTAAGGGTAAATGCCAGGTTCTTTTTCCTTATCAGTTCCTCAGCTCCAAAGAACTGATGGCATTCAACTTCCCTCCTTCTACATTCTTCCCACTCAATGTCCACCCACTGTTGTCACGTTACTGGTCACCGCATCCAAATCTCTGTTTACCCCTGGATTCTGAGAGTTTAGATAAACGCTAATCTGTTCCCATGTAAGCAGTGCAATGGTTCTCACTGATGCAGGTAAAGAACATGCTATTATTTGTACCAAACCATTGATTTCTGGAGAATGAATCAGATCCTTTTATAAACCTCTATAAATAAAAAGTTTTGCTTTTCTTCAGCTCCAGGAAACTAAAAACATTGCACGTTACCATTAGTTTGCAGAAAAAATAACCTAGAGAAAACATTCCCTTAATATGAAGACACTTTCTTTAACCCTAAAGTAAAAAACCCGAAATAACTCTCTTCAACATGATAAGATTTTAGAAATCTACTTGCAAAAGCTTGCAAAATCATTCTAAATTAAGTAAGTTATTCATCCTGTTGTCTTCACCATTCTTTCTGTGGCTATAGAGCTTGCAAGAAAAAGGACCAAATATGAAGCACAGCGTGTCTGGAAAAAGAAGCTTTAAAATAGTACTTGGCATTTTCCAGTTTATTGCACTGAATGTTAATGCACATTGGGAATTCATAAACACAGAGAAGTGATTTAGACTTCCCTGCCTGTGTAACAAACACAGCAGGACAGAGAAATGCAAAAACTGATGTTACGGTGTTTACAGCTGGGATCCAATTATGAGAACACTATTTTAATCTCAGCTAGTTTCTTGGTCATACACTAGGCTGTACCTATATTCAACCTATGAAGAAGGGTTGGGTGAAGCACGTATAGGACAGCTTTTGTTTAGCTCATTCTGGTACTAGTATGAGTGGTCATGTGTACAGACATTACTTAATGGAGATGCATCCATGGACTCAAGCACTGGCATGTGATTGCCCAGTATGCTGCTGTTGCACTCATGCTCCCCAGCCCAGTTCTGGCCAATGCCAAGTAGCGCTCTGCCGGGGAATAGACTGGGGACAGCAAAGGCCGGCGATGGCTCCCAGTTGGCACAGCAGTTCAGGCGCCTCTATTTTGGGAAATGAAGAGAATGCGGCTGTGTAGACGTGAGCTATGCTCTGACACTTGCCCTCAGGGCCAGCACACAGGCACGGCTTGTCCTAGTTACTAGCGTAGGCATGGCCCATGTAACCTGGTTTTAGCTACAAGAGCAACTCCGCAGGGTCTCTGGTGGGCTCCCTTCGAATCCCACACTTGCTGTGCTCCCTGCTCTGGTAGCTGAATTACAGCTAGCTCAATTCAGGTAAGACTGTGTGCTGTGGCCCATCCAGTTAATTACAGCACGGCCTGCACCAGCGGAATGAGAAACAAGGACCTCGCTGACGAGGCTGCTGGCAATGTTTAGGAGCTCTATTCTGAGATGGTTACAAGGGGAGAGGTGCTAAAACATGCTTCACCTTTCATTTGAACTGGCATCTTCGTTTTCAATAGAAAGGAAGTGTGACTGATGTGCTTACATATATTTGTCAGTGTCAATCCCCAGGTTGTCTCACTCTGCCAAAGTTAGCATGGATCATCTTGGTAGCAGTGGTCGCTGAAATACAAAAACTCTTTCAAGAAAACAAAGTCAACATGTACACATACACATGTACATACATATACATATGCATATACATGTATATATAAAATGTTATTGATTACTCCTTAGTCCTTTTGGTTCCCTTTCTGTTCCAGGGTTAGATAACATTTTCCCTTGCTGGTTTTATTCACATTTTTTAAGAAAGGTCACCCAAACCCATGGTTGGAGCAGTTCATTTGTCATGAGGGTAGTTGCCTATCAGCTTCCTTCTCTTTTGATTTGACTTAGAAATTTTTGGAAAAAAACAGAAAAGATTTTTTGACATACTGAAAAACTGTGTGTTTGCCTAACAAAAAAGTCTCTGGGTCTGTATGCAGTGAATTGATTTCATGTGATTGTAGCTAACTTAAGCAACTTGAAAGACATCTCTGGCAGATGGGATGGAAAGCTAGAATATAAAGCAAAGCAAATCCTCATTCAAATAAAAAATATCATCTCTGCTGTCCCTCTGGCTGGTTTCATGCAGTCCAGACAAGTGAGTGAAATTCCTAAGTGAAACAGTTACTCCACATCTTCTGCTTCACAGACTGACCAGTACATAATTAACTTTTTACTGTAGCTTAAATTACGTATCTTTAAGCAAGGCTTCCGAGATAATGCAAAAATACCTGCACAAGCTTTGTTGTAGAACTGTAATATTTTTTGCTGTCCATGACATGAAAATACTGATCATGTCTATGGGACATCCTGCAGTGCCATTCCAAGAGATCCAGCCCTGGAAGAGGGCATTATCAGCCAGGGGGCTGAGCTAACCAGCTCTGCTCAAATGCAAGGTGTGTTAGCTGGAGCAAAAAGCCACAGTAATGTGACCCTGCTGCTTCGCAACCTAAGCAGTTCTACGTGACACAGCCTGGCATAAAGTAGGTGCATCCCCAGGATATATCTTCAGCCTTGTATAAATTACCAAAGGCCAGAATTATTCCAGCTGACACCATCTGAAGTTTGAATCGTATTTTGTAATTAGAAGACATTTCAGGATTTGAGAATGAAACAGAAGCATCCAGTGAATTCCCCCCATTCCTGAAGTACAAACTTTGCTAGGTACATCTTATAGGGATTCTTAAATGTGTTGCCAGATTTTCAGTGGACAGAAAGGAGGTTTTATTTTCTTTTAGCATTTAAAGACATTACTTGAGTTATTGCATTATTGAATCAGCACGACTTTTTGCTGTACAGAAGGCTGAATGCATTAAAAATATGAGAGAATGAAGATGAGCTGTTTAATATTATTTTTCTGTATAACACTTTAAAATATTTTTAAAACACAGAATTTAAAGTCAAGTAATTGAGAAGCCTCAGTGCTACACTCAAACAGTGTATAGAATTACATGTTTGAACTGGCTTTTCGACATGCCTCCTGTAATTTTAATCTGGCACCTAGCAGCGGTTGTGAAAATGTCTATGGTGTTCACTGGGGCAAAGCCTCGGAAATAATAGAGAAGCTTTTGGAACCTATTTGAAGTCTGAGACCTGTGAGAATTCAAAGCTCTTTGTTGATCTGTATGAACACAGAACTGAGAATTGCCAACAATTTTATGAAAAATGAAAATCCAAAAATGCCACTGCCAACGAAACAATAGGCACACAAGTGACAGTAGATTATGGACTGGTCCCTGGAATTCCCTAGTGATGTTGCTAGGTATTGCTGTGAGTAGAAAATCAATCTGAATGCTTCCAGGGGGAAAAAAAATGGTTTTGAAAAATTCTCAACTTGAAGCAAAAAACATTTTATCAAAAGTGTCTGCCTGTGACATTCTGTACTTTTTCCTTCTTTCGGCATTAATAAATCCCAGAATCAGAAATATTAGCAATGCCCTCTCTTCTCAATCTGTCACTGCTTTGATTACTTAATTTTTTCCTATTCTATGTAAAGGGGTACAACATTAAAATGGTTCAGACTCACCAGTCAGTTTCTTGCTAGCAGCATCATTTTACGTACGCTTATCAGACTCCTAGTGCACAGAATTGTGCTCCCTACTAAGGTGGGACTGTGAAAAAACCAGACTGCTGTCAGGTGCCCGCAAAATAATTCACTTTTTTATTGTGGCTATATCTTCTGAAGGATTTGGGGTTTTTTGATCACGGGTCAGTTTACCCAATACCAGGCCTGCTGGCGACAAGTCTCCTACCTATTTTTTCTAAAAAAGACTCATTATTAATTGGATTTTGATGTAGATTTTACTGCAAGCCTATTCCTTCCTTTCCACAAAAAGAAGGGGATAGTCTTCTTGGAATGTAAATATCACCACATATCTTATTCTCACTATCCTTTCTCTCTGCTCTCCCACTGTATCGGTAAAGGGATGGCTTTTACTCCTTATGATCACCACCTACAGCATTCAATTTGTACCTTTATCTTCAGAGGAACTTTTTAGTATGCAGAATTAATATTACTCCTGGAAAAAAAACCTGGTGGTGGTAATAATAATAATAATAACAATGACAACAACAATAATGTTTTATTCAATACAGAATCATACGTAGACGAAGATACACCTACATGTAATCCAACAGTCTCTTCATTTTTACTGTTACATAGATTGTTATTTTTCCCTTTAGCTGGTGAAATAGGAAACATATTCTAGACATGACGGAGAAAGTGATAGTTTTTATATTCTGTAGCATGTGCTGCCACCCAGGTGTCAGGCTGCAGGGTATGCCCTACTCTTACGCCAGTACGAGATGGCAGAAGTGAGTACACCTGTGGAAGGTGTGCCCGGGTAGACAAACTTACTGACAGAGCTCCAGGAGGAGGTGAGCAGGTTGAAGAGTACCAGGGAACGCACACGAGAGAGACTGCTGGAATTGCACCCTACCTTCCTTGAGACAGGCACAACAGGCAGGCAGAACACATGATAAGGATTCCCTATCCTCTCCCTGCCTGGCTGAACACAGTGACTTAAGGGATAGGGGGGAATGGCAACAAGTTCCTCCCCAGCACAGCAGGCGTGTCTCCTCTGTGACTACCCCACCTTCCCAGGTGTCCTTGCATAATAGGCACGAGGCTCTGCAAGTGGAAACGAGCAATAACAAGGACCACGGTTCATCTAGCTTGGAGGTGTCACTAAGGTTAAGTCGGCCTACACCCTGCAGCAAAACTGCATCCATAAAGAAAAAAAGATGGGTCACTGTCATAGGAGACTCCCTTCTGAAGGGAACAGAAGGATCAATATGCAGACCAGACCCACTTCTTCGGGAAGTCTGCTGCCTCCCTGCGGCTCAGGTTAAAGATGTGAAAAGAAAGCTTCCAACCCTGGTGCGGCCATCAGATTGTTATCCATTACTGATTTTTCAGGTAGGCAGTGATGAAGTTGCAATGAGAAGGCCGAGGGCAATCAAGAAAGACTTGGGAAAACTGGTTAAGGCAGATATCATGGTGGAAGTCTGTTATAGACCATCCAACCAGGATGAAGAGGCAGATGAAATATTCTATAAGCAGCTGGGAGAAGTCTCACAATCACTAGTGTTTGTTATCGTGGGGGACGTCAGAGTACCAAATGTCCGCTGGACATGCAATACAGCAGAGAGGAAACAGTCTAGGAAGTTCCTGGTGTCTGTGGAAGATAATTTACCAACACAGCTGGTGACTGAGCCAAGTCGGGAAGGCGTCCCACTGAACCTGTTCCTTGTGAACAGAGAAGGACTTGCGGGTGATGTGACAGTTGGAGGCTGTCTTGGGCATAGCAAACATGAAATTATAGAGTTTCCGATTCTTGAAGAAGTAAGGAAAGGTGTCAGTAGAACTGCCACATTGAACTTGCAGAGGACAGACTTCGGCCTGTTTAGGAGACTGGTTGACAGTGTCGCTTGGGAGGCAGTCCTGAAGGACAAAGGAGTCCAGGCTAGACATTCTTCAGGAAGGAAATCTTAAAGGTACATGAGCAGGCCGTCCCCATCTGCCAAAAGACGAGCTGGCAGGGAAGAAGACCAAGAGCTTTGGCTGGAACGCGGGAAACAAAGGAGAGTTTATGACCTTTGGAAGAAGGGGTAGGCTACCCAGCAGGACTACAAAGACGTCATTAGGCTATGTAGGGAGAAAATTAGAAGGGACAAGGCCCAATTAGAACTTAAGCTGGCTGCTGCCATAAAATACAATAAAAAATGTTTCTGTAAATACATTAGCAACAAAAGGAGGCCTAAGGAGAATCGCCATCCTTTATCGGATGAGGACGGAAACATAGTGACAAAGGACAAGGAAAAGGCTGAGGTGCTTAACGCCTTCTTTGCCTCAGTCTTTACTAGCAAGGCCAGTTGTTCTCTGAGAACCCATCCTGAGAACCCATCCCCCTGAGCTGGAAGAATGGGACAGGGAGCAGAATGAAGCCCCCATAATCCAGGGAAAAATGGTTAGTGACCTGCTAACACCACTTAGACACACACAAGTCTCTGGTGCCGGAAGGGATCCACCCAAGGGTACTGAGGGAGCTGGCAGAGGTGATCACCAAGCTACTTTCCATCTTTTACAAGCCGCCCTGGCTAACTAGGGAGGTTGCAGTTGACTGGAGGGTGGCAAATTTGACACCCATCTACAAGAAGAGCCGGAAGAAGGATCCGGGGAACAGCAGGCCTGTCAGTGTGACCTTGGTGCCGGGGAAGGTTATGGAGCAGATCATCTTGAGTGCCATCACGCAGCACATACAGGACATCCAGGCGATCAGGCCCAGTCAGCATGGGTTTGTGAAAGGCAGGTCCTGCTTTACTAACCTGATCTCCTTCTATGACAAGGTGGCTCGCTCAGTGGATGAGTGAAAGGCTCTGGACATTGTCTACCTGGACTTTAGTAAAGCCTTTGACTGTTTCCCACAGCATTCTCCTGGAGGAGCTGGCTGCTCATGGCTTGGACAGGCATATGCTTCGCTGGGTAAAAAACTGGCTGGATGTCTGGGCCCAAAGTGTAATGGTGAATGGAGTTAAATCCAGTTGGTGGCTGGTCACAAGCGGTGTTCCCCAGGGCTCTGTACCGAGGCCACTTCTCTTTAATGTCTTTATCAACGACCTGGACAAGGGGATCAAGTGCACGCTCAGTAAATTTGCAGATGACACCAAGCTGGGTGGGAGTGTTGATGTGCTTGAGGGTAGGAAGGTTCTACAGAGGGATCTGGGCAGGCTGGAACGATGGGCTGAGGCCAATTGTCTGAGGTTCAACAAGGCCAAGCGCCAGGTCCTGCACGTGGGTCACAACAAGCCCATGCAACGCTACAGGCTTGGGGAAGAGTGGCTGGAAAGCTGCGTGGTGGAAAAGGACCTGGGAATGTTGGTCGACAGCCGGCTGAATATGAGCTGGCTGTGTGCCCATGTGGCCAAGAAGACCAACAGCATCTTGTCTTGTATCAGAAATGGTGTGGCCAGCAGGAGTAGAGAAGCGATGGTCCCCCCGTCCTCAGCACTGGGGAGGCTGCAGCATGAAGTCTGTGTTCAGTTGGGGCCCCTCACTACAAGAGAGACATTGAGGTGCTGGAGTGTGTCCAAATGGCAACAAAGCTGGTGAAGGGTCTAGAGCACAAGTCTTGTGAGAAGCAGCTAAGGGAGCTGGAGTTGTTTAGTCTGGAGAAAAGAAGACTGAGGGGAGACCTCATTGCTCTCTACACCTACTGGAAAGGAGGGTGTAGTGAGGTGGTTGTTGGTCTCTTTTCCCAAGTAACAAGCAATAGGATGAGAGGAAGTGGCCTCAAGTTGTTTCAGGGGAGGTTTAGATGGGATATTAGGAAAAATGCCTTCACCGAAAGGGTTGTCAAGCACTGGAACAAGCTGCTTGTGGAAGTGGTGGAGCCACCATCCCCAGGGATATTTAAAAGAAGTGTAGATGTGGTACTCACAGACATGGCTTAGTGGTGGACTTAGTAGTGCTAGGTTAAGAGTTGGACTTGATTATCTTAAAGATGATTTCCAACCAAAATAGTTCTTTGATTCTAGGATTGTTCTGTAAGTTTGCTTTAACATAGATTTCAATCTTTTTTTGGAACAGAGAGTCTTCTTGAAACCCTGTGACTAGACCAACTTCCATTACACAAAATCATACACATAACATAGTACAAAGTCTTGTACCTCAAAACACATAATTAACTAATTATATTTCAGCATTGGAGACTGTTGCAGCAAGTATCTCTGTAGCAAGTGTCTCTGGCTTTAAACAACCTCAATTCCAAATGTGCTTGTTTATCAACTTTATGGACATTTCTTCCCTAATATTCTTATGACAGCTGCATTCATTGTGCTCATTTAGGCATTCAAAGATCAAACAGCTTCTGAAGCTACTAAGCTTATACAAAAATTTACTGTAGTTAAGCTTATGCATATGTTTGACACGTCTGCCAAAAAGAAACACATCAGATGCACTGCATAAATAGATTTTTTTAGAGCCAGCTTTTAAGCCGAACCAGTGGGGCAATTCAACAGTATCCTTTGAAACAATGGCTGAGGTGCCACAAGCACAGAAGGCAGGAGCTAATCATTAAGTTGAATTTATTAGTTGGATTTTGGGTACCAAAAGGGTACTCAAGGGGAAACAACAAGAGTTCTTTTGGACAAAAGAAGGGACAGAGATGCTTTATCTACCCCTGGTTCATTGCCCCGGAAGGCCCAGTCTTGGGGGTGGATGAGGCTGTGGGAGCTGCCTGAGGGTCACGCCTCACAGACCACTCTTTGACCGTAATCACACTTCAGAGGGAATGAGCAAGAATGATTTCTCAACCTCACACTCTTTGTTTCTGTCTTTCGTCCAGAAATCTTAGTTGGGGACAGTCTAAACTCCATTAAACATTTACAATATTCTCAAACTCAGTGCACATTTGATAGCACTAAATTCTTATCCATTTACAGTGGATTTTAAAATCAAAAGAATACTGGTCTCACAACTGTGAAATTATTATCTATGTGAAACAAGATGAGGATAATGGTGATCCCATGTCATGCCATACATCTGCAGGGATTAGGAAAGCTTTTATAACAGTCCTGTCTTTCTTTACTTCATCCTGAATCTCATTTCTCACATACAGTGGCAGGGGTAGAATCATAACACTGCCTGTGTGGAGCAAATAAAACTGGGACAAGTTCATCATACTGTTCAATCTACTTTACACATGAATTTTTGACAAATAGTGTAACCACCTGCATTCATTCTTGCAGGTTTGGGGTTTTTTTCATTTATTTCAAGAGGCAAGAAAACATTAATGTTTAAAAAAATTAACAAGAAGTAAGAGTTGTAAGAAATTTCTTCAGGAGACTAAAGTTGAGGTGAAATCTCACTTATTTTGTGTATGATAAAAAGTTCTACGGAAAAATTTTATGTCTAAATCACACTTACTCAACCCTGTAAAACCCCAGTAATATAAGTTTGTGAGTTTTCTGTCCTTACATATTCCTATTTTTAATTGCCATTTAGTTTTATTTTGGATTTTCTTTTTCCAAGCACTTCAAAAAGATCTTAAAAAGAGCATTTCAGCAAACTAAAGTGAAAAAGAAATAAATTGGTCTAATGGGACATAGCAAGCCATAAACTTTGGAATTCTATACTCAATTTCATTTCCATTCTTTTGAAATAGAAGCTCATAATTTTTAAAGAAATGTGGGGTTTGTAGATTTCTCCTTGTTTAGATACTTTGAAAGTTCCCCTTTGCACTCTAACTCAGAAAAGCTTTTAAAATTAATTTCAGTGATGACTTTCAATCATACCTATTAAAAATTTTCTTAAACTTTTCAAGAGAATAAAAAAGATATGAAGGGTTGGAAATTTTTACCATCTTTTGTGAGTATTAGTCTGCGTCACTAGTAGTCTACAGATTATATATAGTGCTTTTTATCTTCAGGGACAGAACGGCAAATTGTTAATTTGCAGACATTTCTTTTAAAGTTTTGCATACTTTTCTGACACATTATTATTCTGTGATATATTAAAATGTAAATCCCTCCTCTTTTTCTTTTCTATAATTTAAATAATTACCTGAATAAAGCATGTGAATTATGGCTTTCACGTTTCCCAGTTCCATCATGCTAATTTATCTTCTGGCAGAGAATTTAAAACATTACTGTCTCATTCTGAGACACGATGTTAATAAAAGATATTAATTACTTCTTAGAAGGCATATTTCTTTATCCACACTGCAAATCTAAAAAGAATTTTGCCAGAAAAGAACAAAATCTGCTTTATTTCTCCCTATTCTGACAAGGACAGAATTTCTCTCACTCAGACTCATACAAAAAAGCCCTTTTTTCTCCTTCTCATTGAAAACCTTTCCATCTATTTTGTCTGTATCCTCACTGACCACTGGTGCTATCACTTTCTTTAATGCCATTTAGGATACATTTACTTTGAAAACTCATCTTCATAGCTTTGAAAATGTACATAAAGATATCTGGTGTCTAATCAAAGCAAATGGAGAATACAGACTATATTCTACACTATTTTCCTTTCTACAAGAAAGGAAATCCTTTCTTGTTCAGTTTCATATACTATACCCTGCTGATAAACCAGGCAGTTTTAACTAAAATTTTAATAGAAGAAGGGCATACAATAAAAAAATAATGAGCAAGTGTGCTGAATGCATTTCAAAGGTTTTACACAGCAAGAATTGTTCACCATTCAGGAAGAAAATCTCTTCCGATTTAGCTATCTGTTTGTCAGTATGTCTGTGAAAGCATGGCTGGAACAGTTTTGAAAAGCTAAATATAAATAAAAAATACTTGATGAAGTTTGTAAACTTCTTTCCGCTTTGCTGTTGGGTGGTATGGAGGAGAGTTGTGAATTTTTTTAGGATTATTTAGCTTCACAAAATTTTCTGGATGTAACTTGGAATCTTGAGCTAAACCCATCCTTTCATATGACTTCTGAAGAGTGTTCACTGCAGGTACGGAAAGAATTTTTGAAAATTGCAGATAGGATATGGTTTTCATTAGAGGCTAGCAAGGTTCTATTTCCATAAGTAATAGTCACACGAGAGAAAAGGCATATTAAAATTTCAGTTTTGGAGTGGACCGGTTACCCTCTCACAAGGAATTTGGGAAGGTATGTCCATTTATGCATATCATGTGTAGGACCATTGTTTTCTCTAGTCAGAACTATTAAGTCCCAAATCTCCATCTAAGGGATAAAGATAATTCCTCTGTTCTACTCCGTCACTTGGGAAAAAAAAAAAAGAATAAAAAGTGTAAGCTTTCAATGCAATACTAATGTTCTTCTCTAAAATCACGTTTTATAATGGAGACAAAGAATCTGTTTTGAATCAATATTGAGATAATTGGCTGTGGAAGAGACAGGGCTAACAATTTTTTTTAACCTCTACATTTAGTGGAATGTAGACAATAGATTAGTCCGTCTGCAGATACTTCAGCAATGCAAGAGGATTTATCACGGACTCTCACAATAAACCACAATGAAAGAAGGAAACTAATTTACTTTTTCAAATAGTGTGTCCCAGAGATGCAAAGCAAGCAGCAAAGAGACAACTAGATTGTGTTTTCAAAAGATGATGGAACAAGTTGTATTAGAAAAGAAATATGCAAATAAAACCTAGACGGACCAGATGCTGAAAATATAATGGTCTCTCATTTTCCCTCCACTGTTACCCAACAATAAAGTATGATCTGTTGTCCTCTTGTTTGCTTGGGGACCATTTAATCTCTGCATTTTGCTCATTAAAACTCCTTCCGAGCAAAGCAGGCACCGGACTACACAGAAGCTTCCATTTATGTTGCCCATATCTCCAGGCTGGAGAGTTGGGCGGAGAGGAACCTGATGAAGTTCAACAAGGGCAAGTGTAGGGTCTTGCACCTGGGGAGGAACAACCCCATGTGCCAGTACAGGCTGGGGGCCAACCTGCTGGAGAGCAGCTCTGCAGAGAAGGACCTGGGAGTGCTGGTGGACAACAGGCTCACCATGAGCCAGCAGTGTGCCCTTGCGGCCAGAAGGCCAATGGCATCCTGGGGTGCATTAAGAAGAGTCTGGCCAGCAGGTCGAGGGAGGTGATCCTCCCCCTCTACTCTGCCCTGGTGAGGCC
>VZSC01007681.1:46818-162093 GCA_013398225.1 Steatornis caripensis
GATATTCAAAACCCGCCTGGATGCATTCCTGTGCAACCTGCTCTAGGCTAACCTGCTTTAGCAGGGGGGTTGGACTAGATGATCTCTAGAGGTCCCTTCCAACCCCTACCATTCTATGATTCTATGATTCTATGATTTGTGTCAGTTTTAACCTTTCTTCACAGTCTATGGCCATACTCCTCTCCAAAAGCAGCAAAAGCCTATGTGTTTCCTCCATAACCTTTGCTCTTTTAGAAGAGTTTCACCTAATACTCTGTACTTAGGTGGGGTATGAATTCAAAGTGCAAGCGATAATTGCGTTAGTATTCTATCAGCTTTGTGTATTAATTCTAGACATCACTTAGACTTCCCACTGAGTGACAGCTGCTGCCTTCTGGCTGTGCCATTGACACCGGTCAATGGTGCACGTGCAATTCTAGCAATGGAGCTTGGCACAGCTGCCAGCAGCCTCACTTCGTCTGCAGCAGGAAACACTGCAGCAGCTTCAGTGTGATGGCGTGTCCAATGTCACACAGCCTCCAGCTCCTTCTTTAATACAACAAACTTTTGGTCTGAGAGACAGTTTCTCTTGGGGCACTCGCCTCCTCAGAAAATCATTCTTACATTCTTTTACAACACCATAAACAGGTTGCTCATTCATTGACCTAACTACCGCAAGCCTTGTATACTTTCATTTTAAAATGGATTCTATGTCCATTTGTGTTTGTTTCTTAGCTTCTTAAAACATTGATTATTCTCTTGACTTTTGCTCTTTAGAATAGCCTTCCTTTCTCTGCTATGCTCAGCTTCACGTTTTCTTCCAGACTAGGAACACGGGCTCCTGAAACTAACGCTGGGCCTGATCCTGCACTGAATAGTAAAACCAGAGTTAAGAAAAATGGGAAAAGGTCATATAATCATACTTTATTCGGAGAACAATACAACTGAAGCAAATGGAAGCAAGCAGAATTCTTCTCCAGTGTAAGCTCAAGTGAAACTTACTTGCTCTTCAAGTTAATTGTAATTTTAATTCATTAAGTTAATTGTAATTTTAATTCCTTTTAACTTTCTGAATTCTTGTTAAAGAGTCATTTGTAAAAAAGAAAGGATGTCCTGCATGTTTAATTAATACACAGAGATAAAGGCTCATGCATATATCCACATACAAGAAAACAGTTTCAGACACCAAGAAGGCGGCAGAAGCAGACTTCACTGTTAACTTTTTGGCAGAAACTTAAGACGAGATTTTATTAAGCTCAACTCAAATGTTTATTTTAGAGGCATATAATACAAAGGCTGAACTTTTATGATGAGTGTGAAATAATTTTCAAAAGGCTGACATTTTGCTCTGCTTTTTCTTTTTTTTTGTTTTTACAGGACACCTCAGAAGCATGTATAGGAACACTCAACGTGAAAAATATGAGAGAACTAGCTAGTGAAAGAACATCAGTGAAAGAACAACATTAATTGACCCAAGTGTCACATAACTGGGCAATGTACAGAAAAGGTATTCAGCAGCCTTAGGTCATCTCTGGGGAGAAGTGGAGACAACACCTTACACACACTAGGAAAAAGAGTATTTTAAAGTAAGCAATGACTTCTAGTGATGAGCTTGCTGTGTGTCAGATGTGTCAGTGGTGAAAATACAAGCTTGTGAGATGAACACAAGATCGCATAGCCTATAAAATGAAATGGCCTTTTAAAACAAATTAAATTCTGTCCTAGGCAGAATGATAAACAAAAGGGAGAGCTCCAAGCTGAAAGTAACCAATATATTTCAGTGTTAGAAGATCTATTTTTAATCGTCCTTCTCATCACAGTTTGCAAATATGCTAAAAGAGAGCAGAGGAATGGAAAAAAATTCCAACTCCCTTAGACTAACAGTAGTGATGTAATTAAAAAAGGTTCTGAATGGCTTTCAAACCCAAGAGCAGGCTGGGAAAACTACTGACTGTATCCTAATCTCTAACTCATTAGGGTCTCCAGAGGAGCTGAGACCAAAATTTAAAGGCTTACTTAGTCCTTTTGGATCTCTGGGCTTTCAGCTTTTTCCCCATAGAAGCCACTCCTGGTTTTATTCGTCTGGCAACGCATGCTACTGTGTTTTGATACTTCTTTTTTCTTTTCATTCCCATTCCTGTGTCTGGAGTCTCCATGTACTGTAAAGCTCTAAGAAGTTTTTCATTTTTAATTCACGTTCAGAATATTGTTCTACATTTCCCACAAACGCAGCTTTCTAGCCCACAGTGCAAATTCCAAATGGGAAGCAATATGAATAACTTTTGAATGCACCATCCTGCTTTCTTACTGCGAGTCTTTCAGCTTTACCATTGAAGTTAAAGAACAAAAAATCAGCCTTTTATCCCAGATACTTAGGAACACCGAGTGTAGGTGCTAAGGACCAAATCAGTAAAAGCCTCACTTCGATTCCAGGTACATTATGTAAATATGGATTAGCTCCATTGTTACGGATTTGTTCCAGAGATTATACGGATTTACTCCATTAGCTTAAGTGAGGCGGTATATTTGCAAGAAATTTTTCTTCATGTATTCATTTCCATTTCCATTGTCAGTCATCAAGATCACAGAATCACCGAATCACAGCATGGCAGGGGCTGGAAGGGCCCTCTGGAGATCATCCAGTCCAACCCCCCTGCTAAAGCAGGTGCCCCCAGAGCAGGGTGCACAGGAACACGCCCAGGTGGGGTTTGAATCTCTCCAGAGAAGGAGACTCCACAACCTCCCTGGGCAGCCTGTGCCAGGGCTCTGTCACCCTCACAGTAAAGAAGTTCCTCCTCATGTTCAGGTGGAACTGCCTGTGTTCCAGTTTGTGCCCATTGCCCCTTGTCCTGTCGCTGGGCACCACTGAAAAAGATGAAATGTTATAACTCTGAAATCAGCTTGTCACTTACGTAATTTGACAACCTACCTGCCATAGAGCTTGCAAGCACACTACTCCTACACACGTGCACTCCTAGTCAGATTAACCTTCAAGTCAATGAATATTTAATTTTTACATTATTTTCAGCATCTCGTCTCTCCAAAGTAAGTGTGTACTGGATAATAACATAGCTGATATGGTGCTAAATTCTTTGAGGTACAAGAGATGAAGTAAAAAGGGCTACAGACCAACTATCTACTGTCCTGAATACAGAAAGCCCAGGTCCAATCATAAAAAGACTTTGTCCAGGGGTGAAATGCAGGCAGAAGGTAAGGACAGAGAAACTAAGGAAAGACATAAAACATTATTTCCCACATTGACAGCAGCACTTAAAGTTGGCTAGTAAGGAAATTAAAGCACTGGAGGCCACTATGATACATATAAACAGATCAATAGCATAAAATGTCACATGTATCTTCTTTCCAACATTTTCAATAACTAAACATTGACCTTTATAAAGAGGTACAGAGCCGTGAGAAATAATCTGATTCATTTCAACTAATGCTATCAACCTAAAAGCATCAAAGAGAAACGTCAAGCCCAGAGATGTTACTTACATTTTAAACAAGCTAAAGGCTTTCCTTGACTAAAAATGCTGCCTTTTCAGCAGAGTATCAAAGACTCCTACAATCTACATCAGGCAGTTCAAAATTTCAATAGTATCACTAGTTTGAGAAAAGGAAAAGAACCAAAACTGAAACAGTANTCACTTCGATTCCAGGTACATTATGTAAATATGGATTAGCTCCATTGTTACGGATTTGTTCCAGAGATTATACGGATTTACTCCATTAGCTTAAGTGAGGCGGTATATTTGCAAGAAATTTTTCTTCATGTATTCATTTCCATTTCCATTGTCAGTCATCAAGATCACAGAATCACCGAATCACAGCATGGCAGGGGCTGGAAGGGCCCTCTGGAGATCATCCAGTCCAACCCCCCTGCTAAAGCAGGTGCCCCCAGAGCAGGGTGCACAGGAACACGCCCAGGTGGGGTTTGAATCTCTCCAGAGAAGGAGACTCCACAACCTCCCTGGGCAGCCTGTGCCAGGGCTCTGTCACCCTCACAGTAAAGAAGTTCCTCCTCATGTTCAGGTGGAACTGCCTGTGTTCCAGTTTGTGCCCATTGCCCCTTGTCCTGTCGCTGGGCACCACTGAAAAAGATGAAATGTTATAACTCTGAAATCAGCTTGTCACTTACGTAATTTGACAACCTACCTGCCATAGAGCTTGCAAGCACACTACTCCTACACACGTGCACTCCTAGTCAGATTAACCTTCAAGTCAATGAATATTTAATTTTTACATTATTTTCAGCATCTCGTCTCTCCAAAGTAAGTGTGTACTGGATAATAACATAGCTGATATGGTGCTAAATTCTTTGAGGTACAAGAGATGAAGTAAAAAGGGCTACAGACCAACTATCTACTGTCCTGAATACAGAAAGCCCAGGTCCAATCATAAAAAGACTTTGTCCAGGGGTGAAATGCAGGCAGAAGGTAAGGACAGAGAAACTAAGGAAAGACATAAAACATTATTTCCCACATTGACAGCAGCACTTAAAGTTGGCTAGTAAGGAAATTAAAGCACTGGAGGCCACTATGATACATATAAACAGATCAATAGCATAAAATGTCACATGTATCTTCTTTCCAACATTTTCAATAACTAAACATTGACCTTTATAAAGAGGTACAGAGCCGTGAGAAATAATCTGATTCATTTCAACTAATGCTATCAACCTAAAAGCATCAAAGAGAAACGTCAAGCCCAGAGATGTTACTTACATTTTAAACAAGCTAAAGGCTTTCCTTGACTAAAAATGCTGCCTTTTCAGCAGAGTATCAAAGACTCCTACAATCTACATCAGGCAGTTCAAAATTTCAATAGTATCACTAGTTTGAGAAAAGGAAAAGAACCAAAACTGAAACAGTAAAATCTGTGTCAAAATTACTGTTCCAGCAATATGACAGCGTTTTATGAAAGTCTATTGGTCTGATGAAAATTTCATTTGGACATTTCCTCACATCCAGGTCCAACTTTTGACCACAGCACGTGGCAGTCCTTAGACTAACCAGGAAAATTCCTATGAAGTTCAAATTATTGCCTTGTGTCAGGCAGAGGAGTGGTTTGAGACTGTCTCGTTTCTAGCTGGCTGGCCTACCCATCTCTTGGTTACACTGAGTTGGGGCTCTCCCCTCCTCCTCCGTGACCTCCAAATGGAGTCCCCTGCCAAAATTTCAAAACCTCAAAATTTTTCAAAATTATCAGATTGTTTTTTCTAAGCAAGCCCACTGCTACTGTAAGTCATAGTCTTGAGTACCATGAGTAAACTGCTAGATTAAATGTAAACTGCTGTTTCCACTAGTCTGATGTAAAAATATTTAACAGAGACTGAAAACCCTGGTAACTACAGCAGGGACCAATAGGATGTTCCTGCATTGTTGGCATTAGTGGTGTCTAATGTTAATTTTCCCTACTGATAGTATTCACTGTGTTTCTCTACCAGATTAGGAACCACAGTAGGCAAGTGAGAGGAAGAAAAAAGAAGTACCTCTTTCTTCCCATCTGATTGCAATGGTTGACTTATGAACTCATGGAGCTCTTTAAAAAAACAAAAGTCTTGCAAATAGCTAGTGTATTTAAAAGATTTCTGAAGGGATTTAGAAAACTAATTTTAATCAGGCACATTCCGGCTAGGTTTTGTGTTTGTTTTTATGTCCGCTTAGGGAGGAGGGTTATTTATAATATTATTTTTAATCTATTATTTATGTATTAGCTGTCCATGTCATGAATAGTGTCTCAAGGAAGAGCTGATCCTGGGTCTAAAGAAGATATGCAAAGCTAGATATCCCTCTGTGCAGAAATTTGATTGTTGGGATTTATAGTCAGTCATAGCATCTTTCCTTAATAAATATTTTCTGTGAGGCTGTAATTCCATATCTTATTGCACTGGACAGCAAGAAAAAACCTTTAAAGCACAGAAATCAACGTAGAGCAACTGTGAAAAATATCAGCAATTATAGCAAAAGCAGTAGCTGGATAAAGCCAGACTATTCTCTTGTGCATTCACACATGACCCAAGAATGAAATCCAGCTCAGTTATTTCTAGGTTTACATAAAAAAAGCAGAGGAAATGTGTTTAAAAAAAGCCTACAGTCTGCTTTCTGTTGTAATGCTTTGAATTGTTTTATTTTTCTTCAGAGATGTACACTGCCTACCCACGAGGCAACTGTGTATGCTGGAGAGGGTACTATTTGATATTATATCTTACATAAAAGGAAAATGTTCTCTCTTTCCATTCCTCTTTTAGCTAGCCGGGACAGCCACTTATTTTATGGGTATCAAGCAGGAATACGGGAAGTGTGATAGAGGCAGCGGCTTCTGAATTTCAACTGAAAATTTTTCCAGTCAGGAAAACCAGCTCCCAGCACTACTCTGAAAGAGCTGTAGTAAGAAAGTAAGACTCAATATTATCTGAAGACCCAATATGTTCCTTTCAGTGGGAAAATGGAAATTCATCATTTTACATGAAATTCCCTAAATAGCCTTGCTGCTGATATTTTTTCTGTATTTTTTTAAAGTGGAATTTCAGTTCTACATGCCAAAGGAGATGGGTTGCCAATTAAACTTGTTTGATCACACACCAGCAGACTGAAGACCTCCCACTGCCTCCTCTAACTGCTTCCTCACTTTCTCAAATGCATGTCTTTACTATTTTGACTTCATCTGTAGCCTTGTGTAATAAAAATGAAGTAATTTGTCTGGTATGTAATTATATCACTATGATATCAGTCCTCTGTTTTCACAAATTGATTTTGAGTGTGTCATTACCATGTATGTTACCCTATCGCGCATTCCAAAGCTATCCCAAAATAATTATGATGAGATGCTCATCCTAATATGGAGCTGAAGCTGCATTCCTAACATGAAGCTGCTTTTCAACGTATATTCAATGGAACAACTTTCTTTGAAAACAGTAACACAGCTGCGGATTTGGCTGGTGTTTTACTAATGCCGCACACAACATCTGTCCAAAAGAAAAATTAATGTCAGAATAATTAACAATGCATGTCGTGACTCATTAGGATCAGCATATGAAACTATTGCTGCTGGCAATACGAGTGACACACACAAGTCAGCTGGTGGCAAAGATGTGTCACTCCCTCTAATCACAGAGATCTCTGCTGATCACAAAGTACTTTTTCAATTTGCACTTAGTACTCGTGTTGATTAAAACATTTTCCACTTTAATCTTACTTAATCAGATAAAAAGACTCGGTACCATGCGTATGAGGCAGTATCTGTGACTCGCGGTAAACTGCTGCTTAACAGAATGAATGCGGACTACAGTTCTCTCACACAAAGGAGGAAATTATGTTTGTAACTGCACCATTCCTTGAAAACCAGCAAGGTTCATATAAACTACACAATGAAATAGTATCATATCCTTTTATAACACATAATAAAAGTATTATGAACATGTGGTACCTTTTTATCAAATGATCAGAGTGTTACTGAAGGCAGACAAAAACAATCCCTTTCTTGAGGAGGCAAATTAAGATAGAAATAAAAAGGTAAAGGTAGCTTCCTCCAAAATTTTAGAATATTATGTACAAAAAGGCATGATTATAGCTTGTATAACTTGACTAGAGTTTATGTGTATCCACAGTTCTCAGCATTGTACGAACAGTCAGTTCAACGTCTAACTGGTTATTCAACCTCACAGCAACCATGCCTGTACGGTTACAAGAGAGACGTGAAATTTTTGTGCACATAGTTTTGTTGCACAAATATTAGCCTGGGTTTCTTGTTGTAGAGGACTGAGGTCATGTCTACACCAGAAAATCCTTCTGGCAGGACTTTGGGCTGATTACAGCTTGTACACATTGCACTGGAAGGACAGATACGTACTTGCTGAACTGCCTTTGCTAGTGCCAAGTGTCCTCCACTTGAAAGCCCATTTTGGCAAAGGTACAGTATACGCACTTTCTATTGACCCTAGCGACTCTGCTGAGCACAGTTCCTCAGGGACATCTTGAAGCGTGTTGTGGGATATCAACAAGGAGGTCAGGTTTGAATTTTCATAATTCCCTTTCTTCCAGGCCACTATGTGTTTCCCAATCGTTGACATTCACATTTCTGTTTTAGTTTTTTTATAATGCCTTTTCATCTTTCTGTTCAATCTCTCTAATCAGAAATAGGACCCCAGAGAGGTAAGTAGCATACCAGAGTCTGCTCACAGACAAAAACTCTCCACAGCCTCTACTCCCAAGGTAGCCAGTGGACCAGGACCAGGTGGAGTGACTGATGAAGGCAGTGCTTGAGAAGGGCAAGATGTCTCAGACATTTGATGATCGGCGCTGCACAACAGAGCAGCAGGAAGCAAGTGTTAAAGAATGTGCCACATTATACTGCAGTACAAATCCAGGAAAATCATCAGTGACCCCAAATTTCATGAAGGTTGAAATGTCCTCTGGCACAGAGACACTGGTGACAGCAGATGGAGGTTCTCCATTTGCCAGCCCTCAGCCCAGATGCTGATTCACTGGAGGCAAGAAAGGCCGAGAGTTTACAGCAGATATAATCCCTGCCTTAGCACTGTTACATGGGCACAATCTGCTCTGGCATAGCACAATATCCTCACACACATATGGAGTCACAGCCTTCCTCTTTTTTCGTATGAAGAATTTGACTCTGGCCAAGATAGTTACCAAAGGTTAACAAGGCTGGGGCTTGAAAGTCCAGCATGGGAACAGATGTGTCAGTCAGGTGTGCCAGGAGTGTGGCAACATGAAAAGACAGATCTGAAATAAGGAGACACCTGAATTTTGGAAGAGGCAAAAGTGTGGTGCATAACCCAGTTCAACTCACCACATTGTGCCTGCGAGTACAGAGGAACAGAGGAACAGTTACACTGGCTCAGACAAATGGTCTAACTAGCCTTGTACTTCTCTGACAGCAGCCAGCAACAGACGCTGAGACAAGAGTAAAGAGGAAACCAGGCAAGTTGTGGCACTTCTCCAGAACACCCTCCCAGCCTCAGGACTTCCTAGGTCAGAGGTTTTCTCGTTGTATTTCATAGCCTTTGGTTAATTCCTTTTCCAGTAATTTGTGCTGTTGCTTTTTGAAACCCTGTAAAATTTTAGTATCTACAAAAAGCTCTGTGGTAAGAACCTCTGTGGTAAGAGGTTCTACAATATTTTGGAAAGTTGCCTGTGGAACTACATTAATGAGTTTGCTTTGAACAGGTAACTAATTTAATCTGATGCTCATTATATTTTACACTGAAGGAGACAGCAAGAAATTGCTTGCTATTTACTGTTTCAAGGCCATGTTGGACCTTACAGTCCTCTACGATAGCACCCAGATTTATGCAATGTGGATGCTTCATGAACAGTGTTCACTAGGTGGGGAAGACACATGATGCCGCATCCTTATAAATACAAAATCTTTTCCAACAAAACAATAGGAATACAATTCTGGGACCTACGTTTGTGGATTTAGTCAGTGCTGATCTTAGGTGGCCATTTGTTTCCTTGATTTATTGAAAGATACCCTGACAAGCAATAGAGAACCATTTGCCTTTTTTCTGAACAGGGACAGCAGAGCTGTTGAATGCGTACCAAACAGACTGAAAAATCCTGGCAGTGACTCATGGCTAGTCTGAACTGTAATGAGTAAGTAGCTACTGTATGTTATGTTTTCTGTAATATTTGTGGAGTGAAAACTAGTTGTATGGAGGAGTGAAGTGTAAGGACTGCTGATTTGGAATAACGTGTCGCAAAGAGAAGAGCTCAACGAGGCTGTAAAGATCCCTTCAGCAGTCAGCCAGAATTGCACAGCATGCTGGTTTTGTCTAGTTGTTTGCATAGCTGGCTTGAATTTCGATTTTCATAACTTGTAAATGCCTGTGATGAATAGGGTAGAGGGCTGTTAGAGCCTCTAAATATGTATAAATAAGAATGTCATACTCATTAGCTAGCTCATGATTTGAAAACATATTTGTATCACATTGTGATAAACAATGTGCAAACAGCAATACACTTCAGAGCTGAACTTATTAACTTGAACATTAATGCATTTTTAAAAAAACTTAGTCACACTAAGATGTGTGTGAAGTGTTTTCTGACACATCCTGTATTTTTTCCCACAAGCCAGTGTGTGTTTCCTTCTAGCCATTTGTCTTATCCGTGGAAATCCTGTTACACACTTCCTAGACCTCCCACAGCTTTCACCATCCTTCTAATACTTGTACTTTCTGCTTTTCTTCAATCATGTTATGCATTAACCCTTTGTGCTTCTCCTTGGACTCAGGCATGCTCAGCCGTTACGTTGTACACTCCCACTGATCTCTACTATTACACTTGGCAAGCACTGGGGATGTAAGCTGCCCTGCTTTTTCTGATTTTCTTTTTCTAAGCAAGGTCAGCTAGTAGGGGGCTCTGACTTTGAAAAAGGAAAATATGCACATTGCATGAAAAGTCAAGTGAGGAAAAATAAAACCCCTTCGGTGAAAATTTGAAAGGGGTTGGATTTTCTTCAGGGCTTCCACGATCTGAGCCATCACAAACTTGAAGGCACTCCTGACAGCCTTCCTGAGAGGTTTTGTGGCAAGAGAGTGAACTCCCAGGGACACTGGGCACACAGTGGCACCAGACTACTACATCAGAAGTAGGTGGAGATGAGCACTGACTGTTGCTTGTAGTCATGCTATTCATGACTTGAGAGTGGGTTCTTGCCATGGATTCTGTGCAGCATCGTTCAGCCCAGATCTACATGTTTTGAAGTCCTCCTGGTTATCGGAAGAGTTCATGTCCCTTTCCCTCTCTTGAATAAACTCACCATTACTGGGCACTGCTAGGAATCCTTCCTTGTTCAGAAAGGGTGGCCTCTCTTACTTGTGGCGACGGGGATCCAAACATGGCTGGAAGTTTTTTGGTAGCCAGAAATGGTAAGTTTTGGAGAGAAGCACCAGCTTATCCTTTGCCTTTCTTCATCCAATAGTGCAACTGAAACACCTCATGTTGTTTCTTGTGCTTGCTGGCTGAAGAATTCCGTGGCTCGCAGAGGTAATTTTACTTTGGAGATGGAAAGCTGGTTTAACCAGCAAGAATTTTAGCCAAAAACTTTACAGCGCAAGCTAAGTTTCAGACACTGTTATAAAAATTTCTGAAAAAAATCAGTCCTAAAGTACAAGCACAAAATGGAATTATTTACCATGCTGCAGATTACGACTGATCCTCTTTGTATTAGAAAGGCATTTTGTGTTATAAAGACAGGAATATTTCAAGTATTTCTTGATTTTCTTTTTTTGAATACTAGATATAATAGAAAAGCAATCACATCAACATTGGTCTCCCATGGTTTAGAAACTGTGCAGTAAATACCGGAAACAATTAGCAAATGAACAGTTTTTATTTGTTTTATATAATGCCCACAATAAAATACACCAGTTTGGGAACACTGTTCAGAAAAACACTTGAGGAGGAATCCTGCCAGTGATAGCTGTATCAACAAACAGTAACAAATAACACATATGCTTTTACATAATTAGGATGATTTGCTTTATTTCTTAAAGTACAGTTTTGTTCTTATGGGTTAATTGACAGGGTAAACATTCATGTTACCTTAATTACTCAATCCTTATAAATTTGAATGTATCTTCTCAGTCTTCACTGAACATGTAAATATCTACTACAACCTCACTGATGTAGCTGCTAAACTTGAGCCTTTGATAGTCTCGGAGTGCTATTCTTTTCAGCTTCTCCTCTCCTATAGCTCCTCCATTCAGTTTCATGGTGGAGTCCATCACCTTCCTGCCTCTTTCTAATGAAATGATCCACTGCTTGGCCTTCTGCTCTATGATGCTTCCTGCTTGCTGATGCAGTGATTCAGCACCCGGTCTAATCTCTGATTTACAAGTGTGTTAGATAGCCCACAGTCAAGAAGACGAGGCAGTGACCAGGACTGCCAGGGGAAAAGAAATAAACTTGGAATTTATCCATCTTTAGAAAATGGTGCAAAGGCTCTTCATCTCTGTCACCCTGAAGAGTTTTTATGGCAATGCTTCCTCCTTCTATGTGGTCTCCTGCCTCTCTTTGAAAAAAAACCTGAAAATAAATACAAGCAGAACAATGAAGTCAATAAACTCACCAGAAAAAGATGGATACCACCTGACTTTAAGCAGAAATGAACACTCCAAGACAGAAAAGAAACTCATGAAGCCCATTAGGAACTTTGCAATTAAGAAGTGATTTTACAAAGAAAGTGCCCCCACAGTATGACGTTACAAGATCCAAATAAAGGGTAGGTAGAGAGAGGGAGACGCATGGACATGAGATTTTGAAGCAGAACCAAGACAGCTTTCAGACAGAAGAAAAAATATCAAAGCTTTCTGTAAATATTCTGGGCCTGATGTAGGTATCAGTGCAAATCAGCCTTATTCCCTTGAATGTAGTGGAACTATATTATTTAAAAGAGCTTAGTGTGAGCCCATCTGCCCCTTTTGCTGTAACTGGATGGATAAGAAAAGAATAAGGGGGCTGTTCACTGATAAAATTAAACATGAGCCATATTTTCTAGGAAAAGTTACATGCGACAATACACGTGCCATTTTCCCGTGTGTCCACGTGGGCAGCCTCCCTTTGGCCAGCAAGTGGCATGCCAGTCCTTGCGAAGGTGCTTCTGCCAGTGTATGATGTTGTGATGAGGTTTTACCACAGGAAACAGAAAGGCTAATTAATGTCTGTCATGCGCGCTCTTACAAACCACTTTTGACAAAACATCGTACAATCAAAACATCCCCAGACTTTACTAACAAGGCTCTGACTTCGAGAGTACCTGCACTCTATTTTCCTTCCTGCCACATACTTACGCTTTACTTTTTCATTCTTGTTAAGCATTAGGCTGTGACAAGATGGTACAGCACCCAACAGCGCTTGTTTTTTGTTTCCTTTCAAAATTTGTATATGGAACTTTGTTAAGAAGAGGGACTTGGTTTTACTTGTTATCTTTGTAATTTTGACAGACAGTTGGGGTGACTTTATGATCCTCAGCGCCTGCACGTGTATCTCCTGTCACGCATCGGTACACTTAAGTGATAGAAGGGCACATTAAAACTCAGTCATTTGGAGTTCCTCCCTCTTCACCATACACAAAATACTACCTGTATACACACACTCCCCCTCCCACAGCAACATAAAGAGGCTTAATCTTCTCCTGGGCTCTGCGTGATCTTCTTTTATCTCCTTAGCTGTGTTCCATATAACGAAAGTGACATCATAGGGCGGCTTTTTGCCTCCTTCCACATTACTTTCAAATGAATTAATGTGCTAAGTTTAGAATGTTTAGAAGGATTTTAGTTTTTACTTGGCAATTTTAGTTTGCATACATCATTTTTATCTTTTTCTCGGGATGTATATTTTTAGATCAGTGACCTTTTGGATGTATGATTCATGCTGATTTAATTTTTTCCAGCTGGTACATTTTCACTTAAGCTGATACACATTCAGTGAAAGTGATACTTTTGCAATGAAACCAGTCATTATACACCTGTGCTCTCAATTTTTTATTCTTTTCTTTTATTCTCTATTTTTTCCCAACATGTCTGTAATAACCTTTCAGGAAAAAAACCAATATAAATAAAAAGCCCAAGCACCTGTACACTAATGCCACCTGTCACAGACCAGGAGCTATTCCAAAGCAGATAACACTATTTAATTTATCGTGGAACTATTAGAAGTCAAGAACACCCTCTATTTATTAAAGCAAGTAACTAAGTAATTAAATATTTTGTGCACCCATCAGACTGCAATAAGCTCTGCAAAAATGATTCTGTCATTCCTTGTGTTGCAACGTACATACATGTGGTTCTTAGACTCACTCTCAAGAATATTAACAAGCACGTCCATCAGCATTCAAAAAAATAAATGTCATAGCATGTTATTTGTCCACCAAGGAGCAGATCTGAGCTTTTAATGGGTTTCTTTCACTGAGACTATATAGTGCAGAAGCAAAGAGCACTTCCATGCTTACACAACCAGAGAAAAAAGTCACCTTACCATCTCCAGCCCCTCCCTGAAACTCTCCTTTTCCCCTACAAAATCCACACAGACACATAGGCTCACTCACAGTTCAAGAATTTGATTCGCCCTTAACCTTTGGAGGAGGGACAGGCTTCACTTCCGTATTACTTCTATACTCAGAAAGACACCTCTCTACTCCTACATTTTCTGCATAAGGGGGAGAATTATAAATAATAGCTGGAAGAAAATAAAGAAAGAAATAAAACTGTAACAGGACTCTGAAATTGAAGGCCTTGGGAAAAAAACATGGGGCTTCTTGGTTCAAGTACAAAGGCAACATCAAACTTCACAATCATATTATGTGCGAAATGTTAGGAGAGAAAAAGCAGCCAAGAAAGTTCTTTAAACTTTGACTCTCACTTCCTTCTTAGTGTAATCTGCATCAAGTAGCAAAATCCATAAGGAAGCAGCAAGCCAAGGTACCAGCCAAAAAAAGGCACAGATATTATTGATATAAACAGATTCTGGAAACCGGCACTTAAATGTGCTTTAAACATCTCTGTTTGCAATTGTATTAACAATATTCTATATCCTGGTTTGAGGTTTTTTTAATGTTCTCTCAAGTGAGCGCAATGTTCTTGGTGATTTTGTGTTTCTCATAAACTGTTGTTGTCTGACATACTTAGGTTTGTCCATTACTTACTCTATGCGATCCATAAACCCAATGAGAAGATTAAAGTACGGACACCTGTTGCAGCCATGACATGAATTGTGCGTCTTTTTGGAGGACAATGGTATGAAATAGTTTTACTAGCTCATGGGGTTAAGTCTAAATGCACAGAGAACTGTTGATACTATTTTCTGTGACATGCTATTGAGAATGCTTAAAGAGCTGGTTATATAAATCAAAAAGTAATCAGGAAGTACTCTGTAAATGCAAACAAAGAGATCAGTTGGCCATTACTTGGGAGGATGCCATTATTTGTTGTCAGTGGGTGAAATATTTCTGAAATTGTTATACACTCACTCAGATTTTGCATGTATTATCAGGATAATATTAATTCTGGAAGTATTTAGTTACTTGCTAATAGCTAACTTCCACCATTAGCTACAGTACCAGAGAAAATATAAATGCATTCTTCTGGGGAGCAAAATCTCTTATTTGAGTGACCACTCACATGCTATAAATAGCGAGCAGCTGATATGAATAGTTTGCTAACCAATAGTTTGCTAACAGGCTGAATTTTTCTGAAAAAATTATTCAACAAATACTTATGAATAATGGCTACGCATGTAGAAAACAGAATTAGTTTGTACATACTCATACAGGAAAAAGAACTACAATTTCAAAAAGCTGTTGGGCCAGATTCCCCTGTCATTCTTGCTTATGTCAGTGCTCATTTTTTCCACAGATTTTCTGCTCACATCAGTGGGATCTCCTTCAAAGTAAACAGATAACACAAATGGCCTTAATTTTTAGCAGAACAAAAGAGTTAGTGGAGAAAAAGAAGCCGTCTTTTGTTGTAGTAATAATACTTGCTTCAGACTTTGACTTTGAGCTCACACTGCTCTGCATCATGAAAAGCCTTAATGCAGCCAATGTCCTCATATTAATGCAAAACCAAAACAGGGAGTGTAATACAATAATTTAGGTTAGAAGGGACTTCCAGAGGTCATATAGCCCAAACACCTGCTCGAAACAGGATCTGACTTCAAAGTTAGGCCAGGTTGATGTTAGATCAGGTCAAAGTAGAAAATAACCTGATGATCACAATCATGATTTCCCTCTGAAAATTTAAAGTTATATCAATTACTAAATACTCTTCCAGACACCATTTAAAGCACATAACAGTGTTTATTTGAATGATTTGAAGTTCTATAGCTTGCTTTTATCACCTTTGCCAAGACTTATTAATCATTTGCCCTTCTTGTAGAGGAGAGATTATATTTATTCTAACGCTTCAAAAAACCCCAAAGTTTGACCGCTGAGTGTGTCCAAGAAGTCTTCAGTATGGACAAGGCCAAGCAACTTAACAAAAGCACTGCGTAATACAAGAAAAGGGCTAAAAGCTTAGAGGAAACACTGCAGCAATGTGTTGGACTCTTAACACTGAGCCTTCAGGCCCCATGTTCTTTAAAAATCCTAGAGACTTAGAAGTATTTAATGAGTAAAATGAGACTAAAATCCAGGAGCGGAATGAAAATAAAAATAGAGATCTTCACGGTGCAAATGTAGCATCATAACAGTAGTAGACTCGTGCTGATTAGAGCTATATATGGTGTATAACTTACAAGAAATTTGGAATTCTAGAAATTAGTGAACTACAGTAAAACACATCAGCTGAAAAAGAAGTGATCACAACACGAGTATGAATAACCCAGGATGGTAGTGGGTGAAACACCTAACAGGGAAAGTTTTCTGCTATAACATTTAAAAGCTAGTAGTACAGACAACAGATACTTTATATTTGCATTGATATTCTCAGTTTATATGAATTTTATTAACTGAAAGAATTGATGCTTTGTGAATTATGTTAGACTATTTTAATTTCATAAATCAGAATCTCTGCCATGAAATCTAAGTTGGAGACTGAATTCTGCTGAGCTAGATCATTCCAAATTAATTAATCAGTAGCCCTACAATTAATTCTAATTAACAGCTTAGGCCACAAAGGGATTACTGCCTTATCAACTACTTACGCGATTGCTTCTGAGTGGGGAAAAGGGCTCTGCAGGGCTGCTGCAGATCCCCAGCACGGACGGAGAACAGGAGGTGAAAGAGTTTGACACTGAGTGTAAGGGAGCGTTTTCCTCCCAGCGGTCCCTCAAAGGGAGGGTGATAACTCCCACGAGAGGTACAGTCCTGCATGTATGCTTTCCTGAAGCAGCTGCAAAGCAGGAATAGTCTTCCCAGGCTGCTCTGAGGCTAGTACAGCAACACCTTACTGGTTGCTATTGCTTAATCGCAAGTGGATCAGTAACAATCTGGATGACTGTGTTGGTAAGTGACAGCATTTAGCTCTTGGAAAAGAACTTGGGGTTAGATAACAAGCTTCCTGTTCACGTGAAGTTTCAAAGCTTGTTTCACCGGTACGAACGAAAGAGCAAAGCTTAGATGTGCACCCTTAAATCTTTGGTGTTCAGAGTACACAAAACATTTGCATGTTTACAGAATGCAAAATATATATGCTAATGGCAGAAGAGTCTCCAGTGGGTGAAAATAAAATAGCATTTGTCACTACTCTGATTTAGTGATTTGCTTCTGATCTGGGATTAGAAACGCTCAGTAAGGATCTCACAGCCATTAGAGCTTCATCTCCCTGCAAACCATGTGAGAAGGTTTATATGCTATTATTCTTGGATTAAAGCAAAATACATAAGGGCAGATCACAACTCAGGAAGAGAAATGCACCATTTCCTATATCTGGAGTAAGTAAAGGAATTTATGTCTGGAAAGAGAAGCATTTTTCTTTCTCATTTTCACATGCAGTCTTACATTGCAGTTCCGTTTGTGGTCACGTTAAAATAAAATCCCTTTATAGGAAAACTTTCAAATAGATTTGAAAAAGAAAGGCATTGATTTTTGTGTCCTGAGTTTTCAGTCCCATCTGGGGTCTCTGTTTGCAACGAGTTTGCTGCGGAGCAGTTGAAATTCAATTGTGCATTTCTAACATTGAAATAGTAGAATTGTGGTAGGTAGTAGAAAATTAATGGGAAATGTGACTAAATCACAGTGGTTTTAATAATAATTTTAAGGACTAAACTTCCCCTTGTTTTCTGTGGGTGGTCAGCAAGGAGCGGTCCTGGTCTCCTAAACCTTGCATCGTGGCTTCGTCCACTCCTAGTACAAATCGACTAATACATTGGAATTAAACAAAACTCACATTGTTAAAGGGATAGAACAAGTGGTGCAATTTCTTACACTCTAAATCCAGAAAAATAGTTGTTTAGCCTGTAAGGATATTTATTCCTTTGAAGTCCAGAACGTATTTCTTGACAAGGACGTTCTGGAGAGAAATATAGGTCATAAATATACTGCATGGTGATTATCTTGTATGCAAGTGGACTGAAAGTCAAATACCAAAAATTTTTAGCTTTAACATTTAAGAAGGGTTTTTTTTTGTATGTGTTTCATTAATGGAAGAGCTGTAAAGACTGTTGACGGATTTGTTTTTTAAAACAAAATACAAGTCAAAAACTTGTCACAAATTTGGAAAGGCAGCAGCATCTAGTCAAATGTCTCTGATTAATTGTATAAAGGCATGACTTCTTTAACCTTTCTCTAAAGTTCAGTTCCCAGAAGAAAAGCAAAGCCTCATGACAAAATCTTCATAAGAAAAAAATCTTGGGAAAGACATGGCTGGCTGAAAGACCTAAAAACCCTGCGTGGAAGAACAAGGCAACAGTGGAAACAGTTGTTTGTAAAGGCAAATGCTCTGTTATTCGGTTCACAAAATTTCTGTAATACGCTCTGACATCCTGTGCTGTAGGAGCAGATGCCTAAACCTGCCAAAAGGCAGTAAGAGAACACATTTCCAGACTTTGCCGATTCGTAAGAAAAGTCTTGCTATTTAATGCAGGTAGAGTTCCTGTGCATCAGCTGCACCTTGTCTTCCGGAAGGAACTGCAGTTCTGATCCACAGTCCCTATTTGAAACAGAAAATACTGAAGCAGTTATGACTTGCGTAAACACCGTTTCTCTGTGGACCACAGCCAGTTACCAGTAACGTGATAGTCAGCAGAGAGGATGTACCTGTCAGTATCTTCCTTTATTAAAGCTTATTTGAAAAAGCGATTAAAAGATCCCTCCATTTTAAGTGCTCACCACTTCCAAAACTTCATCTTATTAAGGAAGTCTTTGCTAAATCTCACAGAAAAATGACTGTTCAGTGCTTAGAAGTTTCTTCCGGTAACTGGGATCTCTGCTTTCTGGGAGTAATTTTGGAGACACTCTGTTGTCACAGTTAGTGAACAAAGGAATGTTTGCCTAGACCCTGGGTACGTTTTTATAGCAGTTGTATAATACTAAGCGGTCCCTTTCACGTGCAGGACCAAGGTTTTACAATTTAGTTACTTTCTTAATCTGATTACCACCTCTAACCTAGAAAACAGAAGTATTATAATTTATTCAAAGACTTCATCCCGGATGCTGGCAGAATGTTTGCCTAGGCATTTGCCTCTTAAGGATAGCAGAATCCACTGATTCTCTTTAGCCTATGACAGCATTTATGTCTGCCAGAAAATTGAATCTTAGAAGTGTGTATATTCCACCAGTCCTCCTTAATAGACTACATTTCATCATCACCTCAATCTAGCTTTAGAGACTGCTGAGAACACAAGAACCTTTAGCACGTCATTATATCTTTTCCCAGTCCATTAAAAAAAAAGGAGAAAGAATCTGGATATCTGAAACCTGGTTTCTAAGTACAAATGTCTACCATTCAAAAATATATTCTACCATTGCAAGTCTTTTTAACTAAGTAAGAGTTACAAACTAATAAAGGGTATAGGAGAAAAATTAAAGAGATTTAAGTACTACATCTGAGTTCAACACACTTGGGTGATTCCCCATGGAACATGTTGGTTTTTGTCCCACGTGAAAGGAAGCCAAAGCTAATTATAGAACAGCACCGGGCAAGCAAACAAATCAAGCTTTGCACTGCTGAATTCTCACATCTGCAAATTAACAACTATGGGGCTGTTAGTGTAGACTCTTCTGTTACAACAAAACAATACCAAATGTAAGTATAGTTGCTTATCTTAGGATAAGAAGATGTAATCCAAAAGGAAATGTCCACTTCACAAGGATTCATAGCCATGGGCTAAATCACCACACACAGAAGGGTGCACTAGGAGAACTCAGTACACAACACTTTGCAAAAGCCCACTCACAGTATCTGTGTACAAGCTGTGTATACAGGTATAGAGCATATGACTTCAGCACTGGATCATAATGTTAAATATTGAAGCTGACATGTTATTATATCTTGTATATTACATGTGTAGCATAACGTGCGTTCAGTAATCTGTACACATAGGGATCATACAAAAACAGTATTTAAGTATGTACATGATTACGTGTGCGCGCGTGTGTGCGTAAGAGAAACAAAGACAGATGGAATAACATGCAAATAGTCTTCCAAACAGACCCTTCCTCAGAAGATAACACTAGAATTTCCATGTAACTGAAACTGTGAAAAAATCCTACGCACCCATTGCACACCCAAGAACCTGTAGCATAGAAATGGTGCAGTCACCTCCATCTGCGCAAGCCAGGTTGATTAGCAGCCTATTTGAACATTCAATTTGAAAGATTAATTTAAGCAATCACATTGGCCACTAGCTTGCATGGTTCGTCCACTCAGAAAAATTGGTGTCAAACTAAATTTTTTTCTGTTTGCCAGCAGTAAGCATTTCAGGCAGAAATGGAAAAACACTACATCAAGAATCATCCAAATCCGTCTGGAGACTGTTTTTGAGGCTAAATACTGTACTACGAAGTATGTATTTTAATGTTCTTTGCAGGACTCTGCCGTAAGGCTCATTTTCCAGAATTTAAAAGGTAGGTAATATTTACTTGCTGCTAATTCACTTGGCTGTTTGTAAGAATCATTCGTTATTGGCAACATCACACTTTGAACACGTGAAATCCACTATAATGTCACCAGCACTGTTATTATGGGGAGGGAAAGGCACCACCTGAAAATAAAATCGCGCCTGTTACTTTTTCTCTCCCCACTTTGAAGAACTGAAGCTCACATATAATTTTAACTCTCCCTATTTTGTTCTTCAGCTTTGTTTCTGCCTACTTGGCTATTATCTCTCCAGAGTAAGTAGGTTGGCATCATAACCCTGAGGGATGATTCTCATTACAAGACATTGCAGGATTACTTCAGCTTTTTTCAAACTAATGCATCTAGCCCCAAGCCAAAAGAACAAAACACAACCACCCCGCCCTGCCACTCACAATCACACTCAGGTGCTTTACTCCATTGATTTAAATATCTAAATACCTTTCTGGTTGGTTTTTTTTTTTTTCCCCTACGTGTTGCATTTGACTGCAACACAGGATAGTTTTCTCTAGCCAGGATAGCTTCTAGTATAGCAGAGGTCAGCTGCTGAATTCATATGCAGAGTTATCAACAGGATTTGTACAACACGTAGGGAAGTCTCTGCAGTCCCGATTTCATCAGACTTTTTATCTGTATTAGGCAAGATGAAAGCTAGCTAAGATAGCTAGCAGAGGAGGCACTGAATTGTGCAAGGGCACCATTTGACTCCGGAGCACCTTTCCGCACTCACTTAACGACTTTGCTGTGCTAAATCCAAACCAGGCCAAAGCCATTCATTACACAGCACTAAGCCGCAGATAAAAGACAGGAACTCAATACCTGGAGAGCATGTCCTTGCTGAGATTAATACAGTGGTAAAGAAACAGAAAAACCCTCAGCATTGCCCAAACTCTGCCCCTTCACAGATCATTATAGTCCTGCTGCTAAAACCAGTGTCTCACAACCAGTAGTACAGAATTAGGCCACCACTGAACCCTTGAAATATCTCGAATGCACGGATTAGCATATATGAAAACCACTGCCTTCTACTACACTGAATTCAGACTGCTTAAGCATGTATAGTGGACATCGTATTGCTGGTGATTTTCCTCTTTTTTTTGAATGAGCCAGATGCTGAGTGGATTGTATGAAAAAGAGGAAAAAAAACCCCTTCTTTCAGCAGCTGGCCACACAGATTAGAACAAGAAGTTAGAAAGAAAAAGATTGGGTTTGGTAGACCCCCCACTGATTTCCAAGGAACCCTTGGTGATTTTGGAGAGAAAATGAGACACAAAAAGCAGATAGTACTAGAGAAAATTCCATTAGATCTGCGATAGGTACTCTTGTGCAGCAAGTCATCAGCATCTGTCAGTGCTCTGTCACAGCATGAACTGTTATTAGCAGTGCCTGAGTCGCATAGTGTTTCCCTAGACGATTTTGAAATGCAGTTGGCATATTTTATTTGATTTATGAGGTAAACAACTGTGTGTTTAGGGGAAAAAAAAAAACCACAAACAAACAGAAGAAGCCTAAGAGAAAAAAGGCAAAAATCTTGTCTAAGAAAAACACTGCAGAATCCATTTAGCAATTTACTGCAACATAAATGGGTCTCACATCATTAGCAAAAAGAGCTTTTATGAAACATTTCAACTTTGAAACACTGCATAAAAAGATCAGCATGCGATCACGACCTCATCTTGATCTGCTTTCCATTATTCTTCTACAGGAAAAAAAATGTTTTGATACAAGACAACATGCAGTTCCCAGCTGCATTTTGTCATGAAATGGCTTTCATAGCTCACAGCTCTACTATCAGGAGAAGATTCTCAGCAGCTGGGTAAATACATTCTGCTTTGTTGATGCTGCCTGTTATTTTGCATCTAAAGCTTGCCAACGTTACAGAACTATAAAGCTTCAGAAAATACCATTGGTGGGAAGTGCAGATGCCGTACTATGGATAATTCATAGGCAACAGATGAAAAAGATCACGCTGGTCCCCCTCATGGAGTATTCCAGGATCTGTTTTCAACACAGAGAGACCGATGATTAAGTAGATCGGTAGGCAGTCGGGTGCTTAGATAGATATCATAGTATAAATGTGTGTGTATGTATGTATGGGCTTACTGCCAGGTAGCAGACAGTTTTAAAACTATTTGTTTTAAATAACATGTATTAACCTCGGGAACGAGTAGCTTCAGCATCAGCCACTGTCACCTCAAAGGTGCAAGTATTGAAAATAAGAAAAAAAATGTAAAAATTGTGATGAAAGCTCACATTACAAGTGGTCTTCCAGATGCGGCCTTCAGTTTTAAAATACCATTTTCAAGTATTACTCTTTGTTTATAATGCTTCAGTGTGTCAGCTTTGTACCTAGAAACGTTTGCACGCAACTCAAACACTTAGAATGTATCTTCATGGCATAAGGTATTGCTGGCAAGGGATACCAGTGTTGCTGCTGACTGAATTTACTTCAGAAATGGAAACAGTGCAGCTGTTAATATGATCCTGCAGTACCGAAGCTAAACAGCTCTCCTTCCCAAATCCCCAAACAGCCTGGGGGGACCTATGTGACTGAAAATGACATTTACATCAGCTAATCTGAATCTACGCGTGCATGAAAATGTACTTAGAGGAGGCACCATCCCTTTCCTGATGAGTACACGGTCAAAAATGCTCTGTACCTGAGGAGCTCAGTTATCCCCTTCCACCCGCTCCATGCTGTTTCCTCCCCACCACATGCGGCCCAGCTCCCTTCTGTACTGAGATGCCACTTCTTTCTCCCTTACTCCTTCTCGTGCTGCGCAAAAGCCCCTCTTGGGAGAGCTTCGGCACTCAGACCCTCTCCCACCCTCCACGTGCTTCTGGCACACCCGCTAGCTTTCGTTTGGGATTTTTCTCTAACAAAACAGGCTGAAGAGCCCTGGCGCAGAGAAGCTGCTTTAGCGCAGCATTTGATAAACCCCTAAAGCAGGGACCAATCAGTTTGAAAAAGAAATAGTAAATGGAAGGAAAGATAGCTCGAAGCACAGATTTGGGCTGATGACGTCTGCAGTTAAACCGAAGCTGAGTAATCTTAGCAGCTGCAAAATTTCAAATCAGTTACAGGTGCTCTAAACTAAGTCACAAGACAAAAGGAAGGAAACATGGAGAACAAGAAAAGATGAACTGTTAAGCTTCTTTTGCAAATATGGCGTTTGATTTAATGTTCCGGATTACTAACTTGGATTATTTGATTCCAAGTGCTGGGGTTAATCAACGCTTTCCCTCAACAAGTCTGAATTAAATGTTATTTCCACAGCACTTGTAGAGATGACATAAAAGTACACACCAATATTAATAGTAGGGAAAGTCAACATAATCTTTAATCCACAAGAAAAATATCATAAAGTGGCATGGTCTCCATAGGAACTACACAAAATCTGGAGCTTGTATTCTTCATCTCTCTCTAGTGTTACAATTGCAGATCTGAGCCTGCAGCCCCTGACATGACCAGTGGACGTGTGTTGGCCAGCCTAGAAAGGGGAAAAGCGTATGGAAGTCTCCTCCCTTAAAATAGCTCTCTTTTAAAGGTGTAGTTGAGTACAGCACATCTGAAGCCAAGGAAACCAGGGCTCCAGTCTGCAAGACATACAGTGATCTACCCATTTATACGCTAAATAGAAAATAGGAAATGTCCAACTAGATGCCACAGCCATCTATATATTTCTTCGGGAGTGGGGGTGATGTAGCTTTCTCTACTATGTTATCATAAATACATAATTTGTCTGCAGTGTATGCATAAAAAAAGTCATTCAACATCTCCTTTACTAAAAGAACTACGAAGGACAGCTGTTCCCCAGTGCTTAAACCTTTTGTCAAGCACTGAAACACCATGGATGTTCTTCAGAGCCTTCTGCTTCTTGTGCAGCACTGCCTCTGATGGGTAAAAGGTTTCACTTACGATGTCTGAATTTTCTTCACTGGCTAAGGGCACAAGTTAGTGAAAAACAGAGATGTTAGAAGCCCTCCAAAATTACACCACCATACAATTTTGTGTCACTAGCACAGCTCCTGAGTCTTATCTCCACCTATAGAAAATGGGAATAATAATTCCCTCTCTCAGCAGTGTAGCGGGGAAAAACGGTAACTCCCTTGAAGACTAGGAAGTCCTCAGATATTGTAGCAGCAAGGTTCTTATAGGTATACCAATAGACAAACCAATACCTTCAAAAGATATTAAAAAAAATCTTACATAGTCAATAATAATTTCAAAAAGTTTAAGCAACACAGTCAGCGTGCTCCCAACAGGCCTTAGTTTTGCTACACTTAATCAAGTGAAGTAATCATACATCTTTACTTGCTGAAGCTACTTGCACTGTAATGTTCTGTCTTCATTAGGATAACAGTAGCAAAATCAGACCTGGCAGCTCTATTTTCCTTTAAATCTTCCTGCCCTAGTGTAACTAGAATAGCACTGAAAATTAAAAGGAGACAAGGGATGAATATAGACATAAAGAGCAGGAGCAAACATTATTATTGTCAGTGAGAATTAGTCAGTCAATCTTTCTGACCACAAAGCAATTTAATTTGGCCTTTTACTGCATCCATTTTCTCTGATTAATTTTAATGATATCAGACTTCTCGTCCCTTGGGGCCGGAAGGCTGCAGGACAAGCCTTAAACCAAGGACAAGCCTTTAACCATTGTCCAAGCCTTTAACCCAAGGTCCTGCGCCCGCCTCTCTGGTGATCCTGCAGGTGGAAGCAGCTGGGGTCCTGACACTTCTCAAACGCGCAGGTGATAATCTGCCAAGCGTTCTTCCTCTCTCTGTGAAATGTGCCATAACATTAAAGGCCTGAGTTACTGCTCAGCACTTAACAGCTGTTGGCTTTTCCTGACAGCGTTAGTACACTATTAGACATAGAGATGTTTTGACAGAGAGAGATGTTTAATGAAATTGCAGGTCTGCGAGGTTTCTATCAAAGGTGTTTATTCAACCAGAGCTCACATCTGCAAGACTTTAAAAGAAGAATTTATCTATATACAAAAGATACCAGTAGCTTGAGTCATTTGCACACAAAATGATTCCACTTGACGTGAAAAGGTTTGCATTTTCTGACTCCCCTTACAGGAAATCTAATCTGCTGTCACCAACACACACAAGCTTTGTCTGTTTGAAAAGTTCGTTGTGTGTTACTACGACCAAGCACAACACCGAGACAGCTGTGTCTCATTCCCTTGTGTTCCAATGCTTTTCCTTAAAATCACATCTAGCACTATTAACAAAAAAAAAAAAGGCAGCTTAAAAAATAAAGCTTAAAATAACTTTTAAAAAGAAAGGAGCCTTTTTTTTTTCCTTTTTTTTTCTTTTTCATTTTGAATATCTACCTCCATCTGCTGATTCTAAGCCTACTGCTCAGGAACATGTTAACCAGTCAAGAATACATGTATTCTTCATAAACTGCTATGTAAATTAAGTTGTCATTAATTTATTCATCTTAATCACTTCCTTCTTTTACCCTAGTTTTGCAGTCTGTTCCTTCAACATCTGTGTTTACTCCTGCATAAATTAAATGTATCAAATTCAAGTTCCCTGGTAAAATACCTGAGAGCAAAAATCTACTAAGTGAAGCTTGCATACCCCCTTATCTTGACAGCATCTTCTTTAACTACTTACAAATCAGGATCAAGATGTAAAAATGAGGGGATGAATTTGATGACAACATGGATTTCTACCTGATTTTATGGCTATTACAATGTTCAGTGCATTAAGAATGCATTGTCACCAACTTAGCTGCTCTCTTCTTGGAACGTGGTAGGAAGCCACTGAATATAGTTCCAGTAATATAAGAAATATTTTGTTTTCATATCGTTAGACTTTCTACAGGTGTGAATGCTGAAGGAAAGGTCAAGCTAAATTTTAGGCTGATGTTTCAATCTGATAGCTCTTCTTTCTTGTGGTCCCAGATGTAGTTATTTTGTAATCTATTGGAATATAACCCTTTTTCTCTACGTAGCAGGGACCAACCTGCCGTGTTAATCACTAATGATAGTTTATTTTAAGAAAAATAAACAAGAACTCTACATTTTCATCCTGAAAAAAGGTTTTGCCATGTAAAGAAAGTTAATAAATATTTAAATTCAGTCAACTAATTAAATACTATATCATAGTACAAATGCAAAAGGAAAGGGAGAAAAAGGCAAAGTAGCATCCTCAGTTTTGCTATTTCCTGACACGTGCTTAGCTCTTCAAACCGAGCACTGGTTTTTGTTTAGAAAAAATATCAGATAGTCAAGAAATATACCTAAATCTGTCTTTCCAGAAGTGACTGAGGGGTACAAAAGATATTTTTAGAAGGAGCAACGCAAGTCCTTCAGCTCTTGTGGGAGCAGTTGTGGAATAACCCAGGGATACTGGCGGAGGACTGCTAATACGAATTAAGCTAATTAAGGTGAGTTGTCAAATCCTTCCCAGTTAGACTGGCAATGACATGGTTTGAACAGATTGTTCTCTAAGAGGGAATGACATTTACTCAAAATAATATAGGTGAGCAGAACAAAAGGCTGAAGTACTACTGCGTATTTCTCTGTGGTGGTGGGTGGCTGGTTTTGCAGTTACTCCAGAGCTATTTTAAGCTGGTTTGGGCACCTTTGGACCTCCGAGTGGCTGAGGTGGGACGGCACACATTGCGGGCTGCAAGCTCACCAAGGAACCCAACAGCTTTTTCTGTGCTTAGACTACGCTGAGAGGTTTCCCAACACAGAGACACTGCTCTCGCCATCTGAGACAGCAGAGGTCAAGCCCAGCTCAGCCGTGTCTATACGGGATGACTTGCAGTGAAGGCATGTGACTTCTCCGGCACACCTAACCCTAAAGGCATAAGATGGATTATACTTCTGGTTTTATTTTCAGACAAGTGAAAAAAGAACAGTACGTTTTGGGAGAATAGGCATAGCCTTGCAAAATATGGCACATTGTAATAAATTATTTCCTGTGAACGGGGAGGAAAAAGTGAGAAGAGCCATTTTGAATGTTTGTGGTTAAAAGTGGCCAGGGGAGTGACTCACAGGTAGAAGATCTCGTTGTCTAAAATTGAAGAAGTTGCCTGACCTGTTGACTATGTTACTCTGTTAAATCAGTAGGTATGCAAAATCCAAGAGCCAGCTGCACTCCTAGCTAGATGTTTAATTCCCACTGATGTCAAGAACAGGAATCGTCATTTGTGAGCTGAGACCCCTGCAACCAACACCAAAAATCACTTTCTACAGGGATGTACATCAGCTTCGGCGTTTTGTCATGCTATTAAGTCTCCTTTCAAATATAACTTTTGACTATGGGAAGGAGCGCCAAAGCAAGCAGAATACCGTTTCCCTCCGGTAAGAGGTTTTATATATTTTGACTTAAGATGATTTATGGTATACGATGGCAGAAATTTCAATCTGTGGGTCATTTGTTCAGAGGAAATCCTGACTCTGATCTCACAAACTCTAGCCACACAAATAAAATAAACCATTTCTAGATGTTGTTTGTATGCATATGAGCTAGCCATCTGAAAAACTCATCACAGCTGACCGCTTTCTGAAGGTAACGTCCTTCTTGCAGACTGGAATCACACTGCATCGTAATGCTTGTTTCAAAAGGCTTTTTTTTTAACCTACTGGGCATGGCAGAGATTAATATACATTTGAGCAGCAGAATTAAATGTTACCTCTAAGCTTATTTTAGTCAAATTAATATAATTGCTGGGATTATTTGGAGTATTTTTCTCACTGCTCCATGTATACGTAAGAGAGAAAAAGCAACTTCACCTTCAAACGTACATTTCCTTCCCCAATTCATACTTGCAAAATGTTATTAATTAAAAAGCAGATGTTAATGCTCATTTCCATGCCACAAACTCTTCTGCATTTTCTTATCAACAAGCTTCTTTTTTTTTCTTTTTGGTTAAGCAAGACTCTTAAAAAGCTTTATATTTAAACTCAGAGCCCTACATTAATAATTAGGCACAAATCCCGTTCACCTCAATGGGTCTTGATGGGATTTTTGCCTGAGGTAGGATTAGAAGACGCATTAGATCTGATGCTCATGTGTTTTGACAAAAACATCTTCACGTATTTTGAGTTCTTCAGTGCCAACAGTATTGATCTTTTTTTTTCCCCACATCCTACCAGCTCAGTGCATTGAATATTTCATAATACAGGTGATATCAGGCCCGAGTGTCTGACTCATACAAATAACATAATAATTGAAACCAAATCTTCTTACTTCTCTGTAGTGTATGCGAGACTGGAAAATTGATCTAAATGAATACATTATCTTTCAAAAAATCCCATACACATCAGCAGAAATGTAAAAGAAGCATTTGTAAGAAATTAAGAAATTTTAAAATATTTTGCTGCCACCTCCTGGAATTTAATAAAATGTGCATCTCAGTTGTTTCTAACATGGACATAATTTAGCCTTCAACAGCAATCGCTAACATTATTACAGAGAAAGAATACATACATTTTTTCTTCATTACTTTTAAAATTCTAAACAAGTATGCCCAATTTCACCTTCCACAGAGTGACAGAATAGCACAGATTCAAATTTAACGCCTTCATATGTGAATAAAATAGAGGAAAAAAACTTGTGTATCAAGCATAACTCTCAAGAAATGCCACGCATAATCAGCAGATCAAGCATTATTTGGTTGTAGAGAAATACAGGTAAGCAAACCAAGGAGCTGCTCACAGATGATACATAAATATCCATTAATCATTCACAACTAGTTGTTAGTTTAAATCGAAAGTTACTTGTTAGAACTCGGGGCCTCTTTCCCCCAGGTGTGTTGTGGTCTTTGCGCAACTGCACTGCTTTCAAAATATAACTCTACATAAATAAACAAGAGGCAAACAAGTCCTAAGGCTCTAGGCTCTGTCCTACATATTCTCTCCCTGCTTCTGTCAGAGAAGATTTTCTTCTGCACAACATGTTGAAATGGAATGTATTTTGGGGAAGGTTAATATATGCAAATATAACGCCAGTACTGAGAGCATGTCAGAAGTTCTTTATTATCACTAAGACAACTGGAGTACTAGTCTTATTTTAGAAAAGGAGCGATCAGAAGCATTTAAAGTGGAGAAAGAAGATAAATGTCCATATCTGTACATGGTCCCGAAGTCGTCTGCTTTCTTTTGATGCACGAGATCAATACTCCCAGAGCATCCCAGGGTTTGGTCGCCACCGTCACTGCTCATACAGAGGACAGACAACGTCTGGGAGAGCCAGCTCTGCAGGGACGTGTGCTGCTTGGCAAGGTGTCTGGCCAGCGGGGGGCTGGTGCTCGCCGGGTGTGTTGCACAACCACCTTTTGGGGAAATAAAAATCCCAGTATTAGGAGTATTAGGAGGCACAAGCACCAGGCGATTTACTACTAGGCCACTATCATTCCTTCATCTCTAAAATTCCATTTAAATTAACGCACAGGTGCTATGAGATTATTTTTTCCCAGAAAGTACTAGAATGAGTTTGTACCTTACGGAAAACGTTATCTATGTCAACACTTAAAATCCAACTGGGACGTTTTGGACAATTACCTGTCTGTAACAGCAGCATTGCCGAACCTGTGTCAGTCCTGCCTTCTGCTGCAACAGCACGCCCTGAGCGGTATACATGTACACGTGTGCACCTTGTGGGAACACGTACATGGTTGTATGTGGGATATGGGCATAAATAATAAATCCCATTGCCTTTAGCTGGCCTCTGCAAAGCACTGCTGAAGTCTGAATTTGGCCTAGGTAAAGACGGGTGCTCAGCAGTGACAGAAGGCCCCAGTTTCGACCCACAGATGTTCTAAATCTCTAGAATCCCAACAATACCTGAACTAATAAACATCAATACTGTTGCAGTATCAAAATTGTTAGTTTCATGCACCACGTTATTTTCTGTAACCTAACACATCACACTTCACTTCTCTTGGCCTTCATTTGCCTTTACTTTTGCATCTATTCTACCCTAGAACCTCTTTTGATAGCAGTGATGCTGCTACGTATATGTTTCTGCACTCCATCACTGGGGAAAGGAAGGGACTGAAAGTGAATTGTGCCTGGTTTCCTGGGGCTATTTCCTCCAGTCAAGGGAACTCTTTTTCCTTTCCAAGAACATGAGGGAGAAGAGCAGCACTACCACCCAGATGTGATTCATGTGATCTTCGTGTCTAAGAAAAACGGATGAGAAAAGTCAGTGCTGGGACAAGTGGTGATCCCAGGAGGGGTGATCTGAATGTCCTGGCACACTATCCTTCACCATGAGATGAGCTTTCTCATAGTGGTGTGTTTGTAAAGGAATAGAAATACCCAACAGCAGTCCAAAATGACTTAACAGAGTCCAGATATTTGAATGCTTGATGTCTGTCTGTTTCTCAAATTCTGCCAGAACCACCTGCTTGTTTTATACTCATTTATCTATAGGAGTACTCTAACATCCTTACAGTAATCGAGAAAATATTTATTGTATGTGTCCATTAGCAATGCTGCGTATTTCACAAGACAATGATGCGACACACAGTCTGTAAGAGAACTAACATAGCCGTAACAGTTCAACAGTTAGTCGTTTCTCATGTAAACAAGCGATCACCAAAGACATTCTCAGGCAAGACCCCAGCAGACATGCCAAATACAGGAACGGCCCAAGCTGATCTCAGGGACGTTCAGCCTGGGATAGGTATTTAGATTTGTTCAGGTATGGTCTAAGAGGTCTGCACGGGCTCACTGCCTGAATTCTCCTTCCCTGGAGAGATTCAAAACCCGCGTGGACTCGTTCCTGGGCACCCTGCTCTGGGGGCACCTGGGGGGTTGGCCTGGATGATCTCCAGAGGGCCCTTCCAGCCCCTGCCGTTCTACGATTCTGTGATTCTGTGGCTGCGCGCGTAGTGAAGCCAAACGCAGGGCCTCGAGGCTTTGCACCGTTGCTCAGCGGTGCAAAACGGCGGCGGGACTGCAATGACCGCCTGCACCCACCACCCTGCAACGGCGGCCTGGCGCCAGGGGCTGCTCCGCCGGCAGCCTCCGCGCCGCCGCCCGCGCTACATCCGGTCCCTCCCGCTCGGCGGCGNCGCGGGCGGGGAGCGTTGCCTGTGGGGCCGGGAAACGGCGTCGGTGGCGTTTACCTGCGGACAGGTTTCTGCGACGGCGAATANGGGGTGATCTGAATGTCCTGGCACACTATCCTTCACCATGAGATGAGCTTTCTCATAGTGGTGTGTTTGTAAAGGAATAGAAATACCCAACAGCAGTCCAAAATGACTTAACAGAGTCCAGATATTTGAATGCTTGATGTCTGTCTGTTTCTCAAATTCTGCCAGAACCACCTGCTTGTTTTATACTCATTTATCTATAGGAGTACTCTAACATCCTTACAGTAATCGAGAAAATATTTATTGTATGTGTCCATTAGCAATGCTGCGTATTTCACAAGACAATGATGCGACACACAGTCTGTAAGAGAACTAACATAGCCGTAACAGTTCAACAGTTAGTCGTTTCTCATGTAAACAAGCGATCACCAAAGACATTCTCAGGCAAGACCCCAGCAGACATGCCAAATACAGGAACGGCCCAAGCTGATCTCAGGGACGTTCAGCCTGGGATAGGTATTTAGATTTGTTCAGGTATGGTCTAAGAGGTCTGCACGGGCTCACTGCCTGAATTCTCCTTCCCTGGAGAGATTCAAAACCCGCGTGGACTCGTTCCTGGGCACCCTGCTCTGGGGGCACCTGGGGGGTTGGCCTGGATGATCTCCAGAGGGCCCTTCCAGCCCCTGCCGTTCTACGATTCTGTGATTCTGTGGCTGCGCGCGTAGTGAAGCCAAACGCAGGGCCTCGAGGCTTTGCACCGTTGCTCAGCGGTGCAAAACGGCGGCGGGACTGCAATGACCGCCTGCACCCACCACCCTGCAACGGCGGCCTGGCGCCAGGGGCTGCTCCGCCGGCAGCCTCCGCGCCGCCGCCCGCGCTACATCCGGNACAGAAACTTGCTGTTAAAGACCCCGCACTCAGAAAAGCCGATTTGCTATCAAAATGAGAACTGGGCAGCAGGTTCCCTTCTGCGCGGACGCTGGAAGCTGCCGCCCGTACGTAACGTGGGAAACAGTCGCTCCAAGAGAGGAACGGCCTGCGGAAACGGCTCTGGCGCGAGCACCGGCAGTGGCCAACGGCCGGGGCCTCGGGGAGAGCGTCAGGCCCCCGTGTAACAGCCTGCTCTCGGCCGTCAGCGCTTTGTGGCCCCGGATCTTCCAGTCTGGAGATACTGCTGCGTTTCGTAACGTATTTGTAATCTGTAAGTAAGGCCAGTTGCTTTCAGGACCCGTGGCGCGCCCGTGATGCTCTGCAGCAGAAAGTCCAAAACACCAGCGGTGGCTTACCTGACGTTATTCTGTCGTTTCGGACTTGCCGCCTGCTTCGGGCTCTTGAGGTGCGGCAGTCAGTGAGCAGGGGGTCCCTGCTCGCCACCTCGGTCACGCGTGACTCTACGGACCTTTTTGTTGTACTTCTGCCAACGTATAAAAGGGGGAAAACGCATCCCACGATGATGCAACGTCGTTATTGCCAAAAGTGGAAGAAGGATCTGCAGGACATGTTTCTTATGAAGAAGAAATGTAAATGAATACATGGAGGGCTTTTTTTAACAGAAAAATTGGAGGAATCGTGATAGAGTGAAAACATTGTGTTTTACTTGCCCTTCACAATAACTTGCAGTTAAATGGGTTGATCTGTGCTGCTCAGTTGTAGTTAGATATTGAGGGGGGGGGTGCAATTTAGTGCTGAACTTGAAGAAGTGAATTTTCCCTTCTGTGTAAAAGTTATTTGTGAAACCATTTCAGGATGAGCTACCAGAAGCCATTCCTGCTCAGGCAGCAAGAGAGCAAACAGCTGAATACTCAGACGACTTTGAGAGTGACGAAGATGGTGTGTCATATGGTAAGATAGAATTAAATATTTTTCCATTCCTTAACTCACTAGTAGATAAGATCATAGAGAATCTTTGTGAGTCAGTATGATTTAATGTGCCCACATTTAATATTTTAACAGTTTCTAAATCACTTAGTCCTCCTCTTCCAACTTTGGAGCAGAATTCCTAGTGAAATCAGTGGTGGTGCCAACCCGCTGGACCAGTCTGTGGTCTTTCCTACAGTTGTGATGCTCACTTTTACTTCTTAGCTATGTTGTTTACGCCTGGATGAGACAGTAGCACACAGTACTGTGAATTAAAGTCAACATGGGTGGAGAGAAAGCCGTGGTGTTGTCTTACAGTTTTCCCAGTCTAGACAACCAGTGAATAAGGGCTGCAGGACACGCTGCAGAGCATGCTTGCCTGGCAGCATACGCATACCAGGAACAGGTTTCATCTGGCTGTTTTTCTTGGGCCAGGATGCATTTGATATTTAGTAATATTTTTGTGTAGTCTAATGAGATTGGCAGAATGGCTTTTCTTCCTCCTGATATGGTGCTGCATGTTAAGAGAAATATGAATCTTAAATATTGTAATGTATTTTTAAAGGGACTTCCTCTGTGTCCTGTTTTTCATTCACATCTGCAACACTTTTAAAAGTTCAGGGATGCTTTGATTTCCTTTTGCTGACAAGATTTAGAAAAAAGCTCCTCCTGCATTAAATACAACTGTCATGACATTATTTTGACATCTTCCTTGACCGTTTGAACTCTGAAATAATTAGAAATAAGAGCCTACAGGAAGATAAAAATAGTGTTGTTAAACACCTGATCCTTAGTGTTGGAGCAGATACCTCCTTTGAGTATCTTCTAGTAGATTTCAGATGAGACAGAAGTGAAGAGAATAGAAGGGGAAGGTAGATTCTGGTAACCAAACATGCCTAGCTTTGTTGTTGTTGACTTGCTTCCACTTCTTATGGCATTGGAGACATAGTTTTTTAGAACAGATTTAAATTGCATGATAGATAAGAATTAACCAGTAGATATTTGAATTATTTTCTTCAGCTTGGGTCCAGGGAAACAGATGGCAGGAAAGGAAATAGAATAAGGATGTAGTTTGATGACTTTTCAGAGATCAGAGGTGCAGAAAGATAAATGCTCAGAGACTTAAATCAGGAGAGTGTTATATGAAAAATAGTTTTAAATTATAGAAGATAGAGTTTCTGTCTCCCATTTTTTCCCACTTGTCTCAAATGGAATAATGTGCTATTTTCAGGTATTGGGAAAGAACTTAATGAGAGTAATTCAGGTGCAGAAAGCACTAAGAAATCAGTTGATGTTGAGAATCCTCTCTCAAATGATGATACTTCACAAAAAGCAGCAGATTTGGAAAACAAAGCTGCTGATGACTTGACTTTATCCTTTCATGAAAAGAACCTTCAGCAAATAATGCGTTTAGGAAGTGAAAACATACAGGATGACAGAAAAGATGGTGAAGAAGAAAGTTTGGAAAGTCAAAATGAGAGTGATGACAGAAAAAATAATGAAGAGTGTTCAGCTGCTGAAGAAGTACCATGTGACAATAGTGAAAGTGACCACTGTAATTACTTGCCTACTGGTGAACTACAGAAAAAAAGATATCAAGAGGAAAACAAACCAATACCAAAGCCACGGGTGTACAAAACAAGAACTGCTTCAGCATCAGGTGAAAATAAAGCATTTGAATGTTGTTGCTGATACTGGCTTAGCTGTATTACGGTCTTTTAAAGTGTTGTAATTTGGGGTTTTTTTCTGTGTTAAGTATCAGCTGCTTTGGCTTGCACGGAGTTTATTCAATATTGTTCTAAAAATACATGTTTTAATAACCTCCAGCTGCCAGGGGGTAAATTGAACCAATGTGGGCCAAGCAGCAGGAAGTTCCTATTTGCCTTTTCCTTTCAGGAGATGAAAACCAGCGGTTTAGGTACTTTAAAAGTCCATCTCCCTGTCAGTGCATGTTCATGGAAGGTCTGGGAGGGCTACAGAGTTGCCTCCTCTGCAGGTGCGTAGCGCAGAAAGCCATGTTCACACCATGTCCACAGCATCCATGCACCGTTTTATAGAAAGGTACTTAGACAGGCGTCCTTTCTCTATGACCAGTGAAGTTGGACCACAGTGTTTGCAAGTATAACGTTGAAGTCATGATGCTGTAATGTAACAATGTCAAAAAATAAGCTGTAACCAAAACATTTATGAATGGTAGACTTATCATCATCACAAAGTTAAAATTTCAAATGATCTTTTAGTTTGAAGATACTGAGCCAGTTTGGCTGTATAGTCAAACACATAAAAATCCCAAGCTTTGATGTTCCATTATAAGAATAGCCAATTCATTTTTTATATGCAAAGCAGAACTTGGAATTCTGCTAACTGACTATATGTGCTTCTACAAATGTAAAGTGTCAAAAGACTCCATATTTTTTATCTACTTCCTAATATGAGAAGAACGTGTCCTGTTTGGTGTTGAGAGAAATTTATGGCTGGTCATTACCTGTGATGGAAGATTACAACTTTGAAATTGGTAGGGCATGATCAGTGATATCAACTCCCTTTTTTCTTTCCACATGATGGCACCAAAGTGCTGGACGTTTGAGTGGGCAGCTGGGTGCTGCAGGTACCTCCCTTTCATAGCCAGGATGCCTGTGTGGTTTTAGACTGGCACAAAAATGTTGAAGTACTCCTTTTCTTTATGTGAATCTAAGTAGTACAGTGATACTAGCATATTGTCTTCAGTATTCAACCATTGTAAATTTTCTTATATTAGATAAATTGATCTCTGTCCAACAGAGGAGGTGACTATCGAGAGATTAATCATCTTTTTCTGCTCCTTTGATTTTTCTTGTGATTTACTGCATGGAAAAACTGTCGGTGCACTTGTAGGAATGTTGTTGTGACCTCTTAGCTCTCTAAACTTCAGAGTAATTATATAATTAGACATTACACAGCTGAGTGTGCTGATGGGCATAGCAATCCTCCCATTTCCTGCGATAGATTTGTATGAACTAGGACCTGATAAGAAATGCTTCTGTGGCAATTGCAGAATTAGGTAAGATTTCTATGTGGATCGGCATACGTAAACAAAAAGGTGGCTAGAAAGCCATTGTACAATCTTGTTGGTGACAGGCCAGAGGGAAGAAAACATGAACAAGATAGGATTACAAAACAGAAGGCAGGTGAGGAGCCAGAGGATAGAAATCTGTAAGAAACGATTGTGTGGTGGTTCTGCTGCCCGGTGACTGCGTTATGAAGGGAACAGAGACATCACTGAAGCAGCTAGAAATATACTGAAAGCCCTCTTCTTCGACTGTATTTCTCTGATGTCTCCTCCCACCCAGGGTTGTTCTGTTCTGCACCATGTAGAGAGAAGCGGTCTTCCCTTTGTACCTTTGCTAGTAGGTAACTGGACAAGCAGAATAGCAAAAAGGTTTTCTAACAACAGTTCCGTATTAGATACGTGCTCTCTTCTGTGTGTATGAAAACTCTCTCTGTCTAATTGCAGGTGAGTGCTTCAGTGTAGTTTCAATATACACAGAGAAAATGATAAATGAAAAAAATAAGTTTGTAGATTGTCTAAGTAGAGATTATATTAGAAGCTTTAAAACTGTCATTAAACTTTCTGATTTTCTGGGTGTAACTCTTTATACAGCTGTTTGTATATGGCCTCACTGTGTTCAGAAAGCTGTGCTATTATTTAAATAGCACATTAAATGAAAATAGTTGAATCTATCTTAGCAAAATGGTGTTCCAGACTAAAATGACTTTAACTGGACATAACTGAAACTATAATATTTTTCAGCTGAGAATATCAGCATTCCTTCATTAGATGTTATAAACCATCACCTCAACCAAGAAGTATCTTGAGAAAAAGTAGTCCTGTGAAAAATAATGAGCTTAATAGTGCAGAAAGAAAAATAACTTCTAGAAACTCTTTTTCTTCATTTTCGGCACCATCATCCCTAACTACTCTGAATGCCCAAGCCACACCCAAGAAAAAACTGCTTGCTGAAAGCCCTGGTCCTGAAGTAAGAGAGTATACATGTTAATTTTTTACCATATACATTGGAAACTTTAGAAACTATCTTTTTTCCAGCTGACAAAAGTTTTGGGGAGAAAAATAGGNACCAGTGAAGTTGGACCACAGTGTTTGCAAGTATAACGTTGAAGTCATGATGCTGTAATGTAACAATGTCAAAAAATAAGCTGTAACCAAAACATTTATGAATGGTAGACTTATCATCATCACAAAGTTAAAATTTCAAATGATCTTTTAGTTTGAAGATACTGAGCCAGTTTGGCTGTATAGTCAAACACATAAAAATCCCAAGCTTTGATGTTCCATTATAAGAATAGCCAATTCATTTTTTATATGCAAAGCAGAACTTGGAATTCTGCTAACTGACTATATGTGCTTCTACAAATGTAAAGTGTCAAAAGACTCCATATTTTTTATCTACTTCCTAATATGAGAAGAACGTGTCCTGTTTGGTGTTGAGAGAAATTTATGGCTGGTCATTACCTGTGATGGAAGATTACAACTTTGAAATTGGTAGGGCATGATCAGTGATATCAACTCCCTTTTTTCTTTCCACATGATGGCACCAAAGTGCTGGACGTTTGAGTGGGCAGCTGGGTGCTGCAGGTACCTCCCTTTCATAGCCAGGATGCCTGTGTGGTTTTAGACTGGCACAAAAATGTTGAAGTACTCCTTTTCTTTATGTGAATCTAAGTAGTACAGTGATACTAGCATATTGTCTTCAGTATTCAACCATTGTAAATTTTCTTATATTAGATAAATTGATCTCTGTCCAACAGAGGAGGTGACTATCGAGAGATTAATCATCTTTTTCTGCTCCTNATTTTCGGCACCATCATCCCTAACTACTCTGAATGCCCAAGCCACACCCAAGAAAAAACTGCTTGCTGAAAGCCCTGGTCCTGAAGTAAGAGAGTATACATGTTAATTTTTTACCATATACATTGGAAACTTTAGAAACTATCTTTTTTCCAGCTGACAAAAGTTTTGGGGAGAAAAATAGGACAAAAATAGGAGTGGGAAAAAATGTCGTTGCCAGTAGCATTCTTATGATGAGAGCCAAATAAAAGAGTGTCATTCTTTTTCTTTCTAACTAGAAACAGGATTTTGTGATGGTTTGCAGCCTTCTGTGCTGCTGATTGGTTTTATTTCTGCAAATGTAAAACAAGAATTATGCTTCTCCTAGAGAGTTCTGAACAAACATTTTATCAAAGCATTACATAGTCAAGTTATACTGATTTGTTATGAATTGCTCACTTGTTTATTTGTCACTTTCTGATCTAAGGGTCCATGGCTAGAAAGTACTTCACCACCATTTTCCATTAATTTTACTTCCCACAATGAAAGATCTGGAGACTCCGGTTTACTGATATGTGGAGAAGCACCACTTGTAAAAGGTAGAACAGATATGTACAACCAGATAAATGTTACCATTTATACCTTAGTAATATCTAATGGTCCAATACAAGTCTTCTTAAAATCGGTGGCGTTCGTAATTTCTTTTCTACTCTCTTTCAATATCTTTCTCATACCCTTGTGTCTCTTTCTGTTCTGGTTTTGAGAATGGCCCAGCCTCATCCTTGCAGTTATGTCCAAGTGCAGTATCATCCCAGTTACTGAGAAATTTGACCCTAGAGGCATCCCAGGAATGGAGAGGAACAGATTAAAGTTTGAGAATTTAGATTTTATACTTTGACTTATATCATGTGTATGGATCGTTGTCTTAAGCATCTTTGAGACTTAAACTGAGTCACTTTCTTTGATTTCATTTCCTCTTTTGCAGTCAACCTGACTAGGGTAATCCTTTCACTTCTTCATGCACCTTTTCCACAGATTTTAATACAAACTGAGTACTGCTTTTCTATTTTTTTTTTTTTTGGATTTGTGAATCCCTAACAGTTCCTAGGGGATGCGCAGACCCTTTAAGCAATATCAAATCTCTGGGCTTCTCAGCAGTATCCATTGAACTTGCCTTAGTCCCGTTTTTCAGACTGGTTACAAAATATCCATGGACCCCAGGCTGAAAAAGACTGGAATAGGCTTTTGGACATCTTTTAATTTGCTGAGGGAATAGTGCTGGGGGGTAAATTGCTGTATGCAGGACTGTAACAGGTAGGTAATGTAGACTGTCAGGTGCGGCAAGAAGAATGCTGTCTGCAGGGCCTATGTAATGTCTATACTCTGCAGCCTAATGAAATAAAAGATAGGACTTGGCTTGAAGAATTTAGTGTAGAAAGGTGAATATAAGTAGAAAACTCAGGCAGTGTACTTAGTAAATAACAAGTATGCTTAAATCTGTGTTTAATTTAAGCTCTTTTTTATATTTTCCTGATACCTTGGATTAGAATATTTGTTTGGTATAGCTTGATGGTTTTAAGCATCATTAATGAAACAGCGTGTAAGAAGAGTTTGTATGGGGAAAAGGATGTGAGCATCAGTGTACTGGAATGGGTAGATTCAAAGCATTTGACATTGTCCCGCATGACATCCTTGTCTCTAAATTGGAGAGACGTGGCCTTGATGGATGGGCCACTTGCTGGGTAAGGAACTGGCTGGACAGTCGCACTCAAAGAGCTCTCAAAGGCTCGATGTCCAAATGGAGGCAAGTGACAGGTGGCGTTCCTCAGGGGTCAGTGTTGGAGCTGACACTGTTTAATGTCTTTATTAGCAACATGGACAGCGGGATTGAGTGCACCCTCAGTAAGTTTGGCAATGACACCAAGCTGTGTGTTAGAGTTGACATGCTGGAGGGAAGGGAAGCCATCCAGAGGGACCTTGACGGGCTTGAGAGGTGGGCCCCTGTGAACTACAGGAAGTTCAACAAGGCCAAGTGCAAGGTCCCGCACATGGGTCGGGGCAATCCCAAGCACAGGTACAGGCTGGGCAGAGAAAGAATTGAGAGCAGCCCTGAGGAGAAGGACTTGGGGGTGTTGGGTGATGAGAAGCTTAACATGAACCAGGAATGCGCGCTCGCAGCTCAGGAGGCCAACCGTATTCTGGGCTGCACCAAAAGAAGTGTGACCAGCAGGTCGAGGGAAGTGATTCTCCCCCTCTACTATACTCTGGTGAGACCCCACTTGGAGTACTGTGTTCAGCTCTGGAGCCCTTAACGTAAGAAGGAGATGGACCTGTTGGAGTGAGTCCAGAGCAGGGCCACAAAGATGATCAGGGGGCTGGAGCACCCTCTCCTTTGAAGATAGGCTGAGAGAGTTGGGGGCGTACAGCCTGGAGAAGAGAAGGCACCAGGGAGACCTTATAGCAGCCTTCCAGTACCTGAAGGGGGCCTACAAGAGAGCCGGAGAGGGACTTGTCACAAGAGCGTGTAGTGATAGGATGAGAGGTAACGGTTTTGAACTGGAAGAGGGTAGATTTAGATGAGATATTAGGAAGAAATTCTTCCTGATGAGGGTGGTGAGACACTGGAACAGGTTTCCCAGAGAAGGTGTGGCTGCCCGCTTGCTGGCAGTGTTCAAGGCCAGGTTGAATGGAATTACGAGCAATCTGGTCTAGTGGAAGGTGTCCCTGCCCATGGCAGGGAGGTTGGAACGAAATGATCTTTAATGTCTCTGCCAACCTAAACCATTCTATGATTCGCTGATGATTCTATGATTCTCGAAGTGCAGGGACAGCAAGAGGAAGAGAATAATAACGGTGGTGTTGTCAGGACAAAGGAGAACATAGAAACAATGATGTGGAGTCTTCAACAGAAGTGAAGGAAAAGGGATTGGAAAAAATTGTTTAAAAATGATGCTGAAGTGTACAGGTGTAAGAATTCCAAGCAGACTGATCAAACTTGTGTAGCCTGAACTGTCAAGAAAGAGACTAGAATAATAATGCTTATTGATTTTATGTGGCATTTCCCAACTAATCATGGGAAAGTTAGTATTTTGTATCCGTTTTGCAAACAGAGCCAAACTGACTTGCAAGTCAAGTTCTGTAACTTTCATGCTACAAAGTGCTCACAGTCAGCAGTAAATCTGCTATCGCCAGTGTCCTGTACACTAAGTGCTACAGCTTAATTAGAGTTGTACAGTTTCTGATGCCTACAGTTTATATAACGTTGTACTATCTAATAAGTGTAAAGTAAAACATGAAAGTTTACGTATCAGGAGGATAGAAAATGGTTCATATAAGTTCATAATTCTCCTTGTCACCTCGAATTTACGTTCATCACTGTAAATCTAAGTTAAAATTCTTAGATTGTCAGCATTGATATTCCTTTCTTCAAGTAACTTGGAGTTAATCTCTCATCCACAACTTACATTTTGTGTAAGAATTCCATGAGAAAATTCTGGAAGACTCTAATTTGGAATTTACCACGGCCTTTTTTGGTTTGTGTCTGAATTGTTTTACAAATTTAGATCTCTGCATTAATTACAGTTCAGATCTGATAAAAAGGGGTTTTAAAATATTATTAATAAAGTATTTCGGAAATGACGATTTCACCACTTAGACATGCATTTAAATTGAGGTGACGTTTTGTTTGAATCCCCCACCACATAACCTTTCCATTTTTTTATTGTGTGTCCCGCACCCCTGAAAAACAGAATGAAAGTAGGTTTTGTTACTCAGACTGTCCTACAGAATTCACTAGTAGTTTGCTAGATGTCAGAAGAGCTCTTGCTGTGATTGCAATGGCTCTTGCTTCTGGTTTTTGCACTAGAACCATGTTTGAGTGGTAAGGCAGACAGGGAGTTTTGCGTTTGTCATGCTGTCATGTTCCACAACATTTGTTAAAACTTCAGTTGCTACTTCAGTCTAACATTTAAATCCAGTACTCTTCTTGTTAGTGTGTATAGTTCTTGTATTGAAGTACACAGGAAATACATTATATTATATCAAATTTAGTAATAAATTTCATAAACGGATGTTTTTAGTACAGAAATACCAATACTCAGAAACAATGAAATTCTAGTTAATGTGTACTCTCAATCTTTTTTCTCCTATTAGATCAAGATCAGAAGATGATCAGCACCAATGACTTGAAACTGGAGGTCGATAATAGAAAATCCCCTCCTGCAATGGAAGCAATGATGACCACAATATGTGAGGAAACAAATGAATTAGAGAAGTCAACAGATGACTGTTTAGATGAAATGGTGAAAACAGGGGAAGGGCAAATAGCAACTGATACGATACAGGATGTATCAGTGAATGATCAATCTGAGCATGGGGAGGCGGAAAACACTTCAAAGGACACTGTCAAGGTATTACTCATAAGCGTTTTTAGCATTATTTAGAACAACGTCCTAGAAGCACGGTGAAAAGTTTTGTAAAGTTGCTGTTGGTACCTTAAATGCGTGGAGCTCTGTTTGTAAAGCTGCAAGTTTATCTCTGACTTGTAGAGTGGAGACTCTTGCAAATTCTGTATAGTTTTATGGAAGATGTAGGGAATACTTTTTACAGAAATCATTTAAACCACATAAAGGCATTGAGATGTGCTTTTTCGAATCTTAAGGAAATACCCTTGTCCGAGAGAAATTGTCAAATCTCTATTGTGACGTTAGCTGAATTGGAATGAGCAGTATATGTTGGCAGAGGATGGAATCCATGGTGTTACTTGAATAATGGGTAAGATGCAAAGCACTTTATGCTTTATCATAAGAAAGAAAATATGTTGATATATGTAATTTTTAGAGCTAAATTTTAAAAACCATTAAAAGAGTGTTGCTGTAATAACAGGGAAACCTACTGCCCAGCTGGATTCTTTTTATTCTTTTGTATTTCTAAACTGTAGACTATATTTTTACGTAATGCAAAGAAACATTTCTAGGCGCCATTCCAAAAAGATACAGGCGTTCTGAAAGTTTGCTTGTTTGGTTTGGTTTTTGGTTTTTTCTTTTTTTACTGTCTTACCTTGTATTGTACCCTTGCTATATTGGAGTGGCTTTCTTGCATATTTTTCTAACATCATAGAATATCTCGAGTTGAAAGGAGCTCGTAAGGATCATCGAGTCCAACTCCCAGCATCCTTGCTAGCTTGCAAGAATCTGTTTCATCCTGATCTAGTTCTGTTGCTTGAGAGACTGTCTAATTGTACTTTTCCTCTGTGTTTCTTAGGAACTAATTGAAGCAAAGGAGAGAGTTCTACAAAACCCGAAAGCTTCTTTATCTGACAGGTAAGAGAAAGGTGCTATGTATCACAGTCTGCAGAGTGTGAGATGCATGTAAGTGCCCTGACAATGCTGCTTCACTCTCGTTTTCTGTCAGCATTGTCTTTACTGCTGATAACCTCTGACCATCTGTGGAAAACAGTTCGGTAGATGTGGCATGTTGTTATAACCCTTGCTCAGGGTTCGATCAGATCAGACTCCAAGTCTTTTGCCAGTGTCTATAATGAGTGTATACTGCTGGATCTAGCAATGAATCCAGTCCATGATGTCTTTGCAGGTTTTAAGCTGTTTTGTAGATTAAAGTATAAGGAATTTGTAAACTTTCTTGGGCTGTATATGTTGAGTAGTGGCTTGTTTTGCAGTAATAAAGCCCTGAGAATAAAAGAGGCTTCTTCCTCCTTTCCTTTACCCCTGTCCTCAGCCAAGTGCATGTGAAAACGGGATCACAGTAACTTTTGCTATACATTGAAATAAAAGGAATGCTTTTTGGTATCAGCTACAATAAATGGAAAGATCATTAATATGTTTGCGTCTTGGTATTTTTATAGGTCTCTGTCTTCTGCGCACTTAAAGAAGAGGGTAAAAGCTGTTCCATCAGCTACACCTGTTTCATCACAATATCTGGGAACATTAAAGGTGTTGGAGGATAAACACGTGCAGAAGAACAGTATAGAATTTAACAAAGCAGATAGTTTACGAGCAGCTGCTTTCCAGGTAGATCTTAAAAACAAGCAAATAAAAAACAATCAACCAACAAAACTATGCACATAAAAGTCCTGTTGTAGCAGTCAACACCTCTTATTTCTGTGAAATCAAGATTTCTGAGTATATACCTTGCACATGCGTATAGGTGTAATCATCCTTTTATTCTGTTGGCTATACCTTTTCATCAAACTATGAACTAAAAACCTAGATGGGAGGGACATACCATCATTCATTATTTATTGTGTCAGACTGTTTTCAGACACATACAGTATTTTCCTTTATTCCTACTTCTTCCCTAACATAACTAAGTGTGTAGTTTAAAGTTTCTTTTCCTGATATGGTCTATTCAGGTGACATTCAGGAAAAATGAAAACAAGTTTAGCATTCTCTCCAGAAGGATTATCTATGTGGATTCTGTGTAGAATTTCGTAACAGCTGGTTTCTGGGTTCCAGCAGGTTTTTGCTACTAAACTGTGTGAGAAAAAAATTCGCTAACAAATGTTGTTCATATTAGTATTGCTTTTAATACTTGTTATGGTTCTAGAACAGGTTTTAGAACCTCAAATCCATAATTTTTAAAGGTGAAATAGACTTACTTTAGGACACCTGTATCTCTAAGCAGCATACCAAGTATATAGCTAAGCCTTGAAAATTTAAGGCTGATTCTACAAATGGCTCCTAACACTATAGATGCCTGAAATCTCACTCTTCCCAGTTGGATTTTGTTCTCTTTAATTATAGCTATTTGCAAGAGAGACAATAAATGTAAATAATATTCTGTATACCAAGTGATAAGAATCTTTATTCCATTCTTCTTTCTCATTTTTTTTAATGCTTACATTTTTTGGTGGTTTTTTGAAGATTTTTTTTTAAAAGGTCTTTAAGCTGTTTTGTAGCTATGATTTTAGAACCTCAGACTTTTTTTGATCACAATGTTTGTGTAATCACAGCTTAGTCTTCCACATGGGATAGTTACTTAAGTAGCACATGGAAGAATTATGAATAATTTTGGTCATCATTGTATTGGTGGTGCTGTAATGATATTTAGTTGTTTTAACAGAACTTTTTTAGTTATACCTTAAAACCACTTTAAAAGTATAAAAGTCTCCTAATGATTTTTACAGAATTGGTTGGAAAAGAAAAGGGTCTTTCTACGGGAACTAAAGAGAATTAAAAAGAAAGCTGAAAATCTGAGGAACGATACTGAAAAGGTTTGTTTGAATTTTTGTTTAAAAAGTTGACAAACTATAATTCTTTGAAGTATGCTTACTTGTGCTTTCTGCCTAATTACATCTGACTGCTATTCTAAGGCATCTGGTTTTCTCTAAATAGCACAAGGTGAGCTGAAACAGTAAATGGCATGTCCTGCTTGTTATGGTTGCTGTTAAGGGTGTGTGGCTGATGCTTCCTCACACATTTACATAAGGTATGTTAAAAGTGTGCTATTTAGATTAATTATCAGGCTTGTTTATGAAGAGCTTGGAATGCTCAGGCCTTCAGGTGTTAAGTTTTAATTTGTCATCTGTTAGAAAATTAGTTTGTGCCCTGTCTCGAGATCGTTATCCACAGAGGACTGTATTTTGAATAGTACCATACACAATTCTTAGATTTGTCTTTTAAGTATTTAATATGGTTTGCTTCTAAATATTTAACATATATTTCATATTCTTCTATGCATATTTTGCAGGAGTAGTTTGCCTCGTTTGATTAAGTTAAATTAAAAATGAGCATAGAAAAAATGCTCTATATAGTTCCAATTTAATTTTGAGTGTTACTTGGACTGTTGTCTGCAAATCAATTTCCATTTCTTTATTGCTCCTTCTAATCCTACATTTGGCAATGAGTTTAAAGCATGCTATTTCAGTTATAGTTTCATATTTAAGTGTTTTTAAATATAGACTGTTATTTTCAATCTAGAAAGAAGCTGTTAAAAGAGAGGAAGCAATTGCATCTTTTGAAGCCTGGAAAAAAAAGAAAGGAAGAGAAGCAAAGAAGTTAAATGAAAAAAAGAAGCTTGAGGAACTTAAGAAAAAGAAAGCAGCAGAACAGAATGAGGAGAAAATAGAAGCAGCACAGAAGGTAATGTAAAATATGTACATAAATGTGTATTGGATGTCGTTCAGGAGATTCTTGAGAATAATTTTGACTAATCCAGCAAGAAGTGGAAACAAAGTGGATTCTGAAATCTAAACATAGTTGATTTTTGAAGAAAGCTCGTATTAGATTCTGTTCTGTTGGAAGTAAGTAATGTTTACACCAGCACACAAACAGGCATTTTTCCATATTTGATTCTATTAACTGAATGTAAAATAAATGCCATATAAATACATTGGCAGTGAAACATTACTTTCTGGGGAAAATAGTTTATTCTTTTTAAGTATAGTGATACCCGCTTCTGAGCAATGCTGCAAACAAATATTGCAAAATTGGAATGTCTAGAAATTACAAAAAATAGTAATACAGAATAAGCAAGTGGAGTATTGACAGAAAGGTGAGGAATAAGATTTCTAATGAATCTGTGGTTTTCTTTAGGCATTCGAAAAATGGAAAGAAAGAAAAGCAGAATATTTAATAGAGCAAAGCAGAAAGGAAAAACAGTCTGAAAGAATCAGGAAGAAGAAAGAAGAGGAACTGACTGCAGAGAAGAAGAGAGACAGCATGTCAGCAGTTGAAAAATGGTACTACTCCACCGGGTTCTGGAATATCATAGTTTCCCAGACCTTTGCTTATAAATGCAGTAGGTCTTCCGTGAGTGCTTGATGTACTTTTAATTGGGAGACAAAGGCATGCTTGGGATCAGGCTCTTCAGTCCCAATGGAGAACAAGTGTAACAATGAGAACAGCTCACAGTAAGCTGTACAGTAAGTTTAGTAATTTAAATGCTTTCCTCTCCAAAAGGCTACTGACTAAGCCCAGACAGAGATACTGCAGCTGAGAAGTAAGATTCATTGAGTAGTGTAATGTCTTATGTGATTAGTCTCATGCTTCATTACTAAGCCATAGGAAGGAAGGTAAATCTTTATCTTAGTTTTGTGGAATACAATGTATGAATGTAGATGTATTCAGAAGCAAATGAGATGTGTCTGCTGGAGAAATTCTTTATTAGTTTTACAAGCCAAGAGTTTTCACAGACCATGTGCAACTTACCATTACCCACAGAAGTTTTGAATCTTTTTTTATATGATTCCAAATAAGGGAGAAAGTAGTACAGAAAAGGTGATGCCACAGTAGATAGAGCAGTAGGTTCGTTTGTACCTAGGTGATATAATAGATAAAGATGGACTTTGAAGATTTTAAGTATGTAGTCTTGATCTCTTATTAAGTCCATAAAATATCTCTTGATTCCATTTAGTTAATCAGCCACAGATGCAGCATTTAGTCTGTTACATGATGATCTCCTGTTCTTCCCTCTCACTATACAGGAATGAAAAAAAGGAAGAATATTTAAAACAGAAGAAAGTAGAAAAAATCCTAGAGAGAAGAAAGCAAGAAATACAACAGGCAAAGACGGAAGAAAAAAATAAAAAGGCCCTGGAGGAATATGAAAGATGGCTGGTATTCATTTTTATCACACTTTATCAAAACCAAAAAAATTAATGTAGTAATATTCTATGAATAACGGGTGTGTACACTTTTGCATTATAATACTCACGGTTTTTCATGCTGTTATGAGAGAGGCCAGATGATGGCAGCGTTACATAGCTAATCCCCAAAATTATTGAGCAAAATCTTGATAAATTACTGTGGGCTTGTTATTTAGCATATATGGAAAATATATTCTCCCTACCTGTGTGTCATAGAGTTTTGAATTGCATGGTTAGTCTTCATTTTTTGACATTCCATGTCAGGAGCAACCGTCTGTTAAGGGCCAACTCACCACAGCACAAAACCTACGAAGTCAAGCAGTATCACCTGCTGCGACAGTGAGTGCATGTACATTCAAGGAAACATTTCAAATGGAGACTTACGTGTCTTAAAATTGATAAAAGCACTTGTAATGAGGTTTGATATTATTTCCATTTACTAGAAAGGGTGGAATTCTGATGCTCCCAATTACATTTTTCCTGCAACAGCATACTTTAGTCACAGTTGTTATGCAGCAAACTGATCTACTACTCTAGTCCCAACAATAAGGCAGGTTTGTTTTTTTTATCCTTGGTACACAAAGACAAACTAGAAGAGAGATCACTAATATTCTTAGCATATATTATTTTCTTAAAGATGTGTGACTTGCTAGTTAAAGAAAGACCTGCGTTTTGCATCCTCACCCTGTGATACACTCATTCATCATACTGATTTTCAGTGTTTTCTTATTTTGAGAGTGTTTCTTCTGTTGTCTCTCTTCCTTGTGATTTCTGCCATGCATTCCTTACATACAGTGTCTGTTGCTGTTTATAAGAATGGGGATCTTGCAACTCAGCTGGCTTAAGGTCCTTACAGGGGTTCATTTGTACTGTCAATAGCTTGAAAATACCTTCTCCAGAGTCTTGGGTGGCCTTTCTATTTTTTTGTTGGAGGGGAATAGATGAGAACTGAGGCAGGCAGATGTACGGATGTGGGACAGATTTCAAAAGGACAATCATCCTTTGCTTGGATATGTACAGAAATATGCAGTTATGTTAACCAGCAAGAGCCTGAGTGTTTTCCCTTCTCTCTGTTTTCAAACCTTTTAGTCTTGGGATTAAGTCTTTTAAGATCGTCTTTGACCTGGTCCCTTGTTGGAATACCTCTTGATTTCTGTAATCATTGGTAAGAAATGTTTTCTGTGGTCCCATTTGTCAAGTGGTTTCCAGTTCATTTTTGTCAAATGATTAATGTCCAATCTTAGATTATTTCTTGCTTAGTTAATATTCCTGGCTCCCAAGGAAGGAAGTACTGTGCTTTGAGTAGTAGCTAATGCTCTGTCTCTGCATGCTCTGCTTACGAAGACTATCCTCAATTAGCTTAGTTGTACCAAAGCATGAATGTTACCTCTCATTGTACATTTGACAGCCTTGCTGTCTTGGACTGTGTATAAAGGTAAAAAATTTATCCGTTTTTTTGGGAATGAAATCTGCTGCCTAGCACAGGCTCCCCTGTTCAAATTGTGTGTAAATTCCTGAGGTCGTCATTTCACTTCAGTGGGATTATGAACATAAATTATAGTAGTTGGAGGAATGACCAGATATAAATGGATGTACACGTGCCTACGTGAGAGGAGCAGTTCGAAAAATAAGCAGGTGTTGGAGGATGTGATAGGTACTGAATTGATTGGCAGAGGTACCTCTAAAATTACCTCATTTTCAGTGTCTATGTGCAGGTGTTGAGTGATGTGTATCATGCCCAGTCTTCACATTTTTACTCTCTGAAATTGTGCTGGGTTTTTCAGCTAACACACCTTTATTCGAGAAAGCATATCAGGCAACGGCTCTGTCATCATGTTTGGTCAGAATATTGTCTCACTGTGTACAGTAATAGAGAAAATGCGCACCTTCAGTGAACTGCAGCAGAGAAATGCCTGTAAAGGTGTCAATGTATTATCAAGAGAACTAAGATGATACTTGCCTGCAGGTAGATAAACAGGCATCAAATCTGAGAGGCCAGAATTGTGGAAGCCTTTAAGTGTATTATTTCAAATAAGAGGATTTTTGTTTGAAGGGAAATAAAATAGGAGTGATATAGTGGGAAGTATTCTAATATGTTTTCATTAATATTCAGCAGAAATAAATGTGTAAATTCATCCTCTGCTTTCCTGAACCAGTTGTTGACCATAATGCATGGGTAAAACAGACATAAAAATCTCCTTGTAGTTCTAAAATATAAGAAACATTTTGCTTTTATGTTAATGGAAATTCTGTTACTTATACTTTTAGAGGTCATTGTGTGAGTGTTTGATAACATAAGTGCATAGAGAAGATTACTTTTTAAGCATGAAAATAAATGCCCTGAAAAAGGCTATTAACACTTGTAAAATACTAACATAAAAAGGATAATCTTGAGCTGAGATGCTTTAGTATTGCTGAAGAGAGTTAAGCTTCTGGTTTTTTTGTTTCTTTCATAGTATTTGCCTCTTGCTGCTCACCAAGTACTCTTCAAGCCAATCATGAGGTTATGCTTGATAAATGGTCATTTTTTACTTAATACACACTACCAGTGTCTGACACTTGTCATTGACATGCACCTATTCTGAGGAGTAGAACGTGGAGAAGAATCGTGTAGAAAGTTTGTAACAACAGATCGGTTTAGTTTCCATTCTTTTTGAGATAGTACTCTTGATACGTGTTTTCTGTAGAGAAAAGCGAGTATCCTAGATGTGTTAAGTTCTCCATTTTATATGGTAAACATTAACCTAGCATGAGCTGATGAGAAGTGAGGCTGCTCTCAAATGATTCTCAAAGATCAACATAGTAAGGTTAAATGCCCTAGAAAAAGTTTGAAATTTTACCTTGAGGTTGAGCATGCTCAACACCTATTTTTCGCATTCTAAAACTGTTTAAAAACATCAGGAAATTATGTACTGGATGAGTCTCATGGATTTGTTGCTTTTCCGGGTTAGAAACAGCTGAAGTGAGTTATTCATTTCATGTGGTTTAATAAGATCTATCTGAAAATACTTTCAATATTGGAATTTTAATCTCGTGGCATTGCAATATGTTAGAAATAAGGCTGTTATTCCTCTTAAATGTTGTAAGGCTTCTGTACTATCTCAAATTCAATTATTGTGAGGCAGTCATACGGCTAAAGAATATGATCTTCCCAGAATTTTGTAAGTGAAAAATGTATTCATCTTACTAGGCTATTGAGTAGGAAACTTCCACAGAGAAATCAAGCTATAAAATCAAGTTGATCTAATGTATGACAAACTACAGCTATTGTTTTCATCTTTCACTATTTCTGTTACTCTTCTCCTGTTAGTGCAAATAACATCTTGTTTATCCTTTTAGGTAAGATTTTTATCAGTTATGTCTTGTGAGAATGTGAACTGTGGTTAGGACTAGAACATAGAAAGATTCTGTGTGTGTGTTAAGTCTTCATGTCAAATTTAACCTTTTAAAAACCAGTTAAATTAACTCAAGACTCTTCCCTTGGCACTGGGATTCATTCATGAAAATTGGATCTTCAAACTCAAACATTCAAAACAGACATGACTGAAAAATCCAAAGCAACTTTCATCTCCTTCCTAGGTGGGTGTATGCTTTATCTTTGGTTTGGGTTTCTCGTACATGAGTCTGTTGTGCAACATGTATTCAGTAAAGTGTGCTTTATAAACATAAAATATGCACATTTCTTTGTAACATGTGACCTCTCAAATAATTGCCAGTACTGCTACAGTAAGTGCTTTTTTTGGTGAGTTTTCCAATACCTGTCCTGATGCGTCTTTGAATGTCAAATACTGATTCAGATTCTAAGATTTGTAGAATATGATTAAATTTTTGTAAAAATAAAGTGGATAGATATGTGCAAATACTCTAAAACAGAAACAAATCATATATGTGATCCATTATAGAGCACATTCTTCCGAAGTTCTTCTACTGCTTGCACATATCTTGTCTTTTTTGAAGAACATCACTGATAATACAGACTCCTTTCCCCTTAGGGTACTAACCAGTTCCCTTTAAGTATTCCTGAAAAAAAGTGTCTTGAACTTGTTCTAAAGACCCAAAGCCACTAGTTGCATTTATCTATGGAAGGAGAAAGAAGGCCAAAGTGTAGGACGACAGAGAAGGGTCAGAATCTTACAGTGCTACGAGCCCAGTTTGTCTCAATTACTCCATATTATCTCTCGGTACAGTTTGTACCGAGAGATAATATTTTTTTATTTTACTACCTGTGATGAATTTTTGTATCATTTGTTTCAGTAAAGGGCATTATTTCTCCATGCAAACCTTGTCCTGCTTTTAGTCAGCTTTACTAGTAACAACATGCAATAATTGTGTATTTATTTAACCAGACCAGACATTCCTAACTGAGTTGGATCTTCAGATTTACGTTATAAAAGACCTAAAGGGCACAGATTAAAATCATACTGATAGGGTTGATGTTTCAGTGCATGTCACGCTTTTAAAACTTTTTGTACATATCACATGTATGGCTAGCATTACTACAGTTTGACTGCTGCAAACGTGTAAAACAAGAAAACTTCCACTCAAGCTCCCTTTTTTACAATAACACTTCTACCTCCATTTACCAGCCTGCTCCCTTAGCCCCAGTTACGTCACTGTTTGTCTTCTCACTTATGAGTAACAGGGAAATACTGGTAGGGTCTCGGAAATTTGCAGGATATGCAGTGTACCTCAGAGGGATAGGATCGTGGGTTGTGGGATGGATTGTGAGAGTGCCAGTTATCTTATGGCTATTTTCAGGCATCAGTGCTTCCACTGCCATGCAGTTCATACATGTGAAAATATGAAACTTTTTTTGATGCCTCAAAATACTGGCTGATTGGTTGTGAAATAGGAAAAGGACCAAGGCTGGATTTGGCACAATTGATGATGGTTTTAAGCCTGCATATCCACATTGCGTCTTTACTACGAATGATGTGCATGCCAGTTGTTGGTCCTCAGAATGAAGGCACTGTTCATGTGCCAGAAAGCCAGCTGCTCAAGGACCTTTTTGTCTGCCTGTCAGGTGGGGCACTGTAAGTTATGGTCGATAATGTTGACCTTGGTTCCACCAAGAGAGAAACTGCTTTAAGTCAGTAAGTGGTGTGCTTTAGGATGCACCACAAAACTGCAAGTATGATAAAAGGAAAATTTGCACCTATAAAGAACTCTCCAGTGTACTGACTTGCTAATGCAGATGCACCCTTAGATGCTGATCTTCACAATGCTGAAATGGCAGTCATCTTTGCAAAGAAGAATAATTATTTTATATAGAACAGAACGATATAAAAATCAAAAAATAACTATAAATAATTGCAAATTATTTTTTGAATTACAGGTCTCTTGCAAATAATTAGTTAATCAGGCACAAAAATAATACTGCAAGTATCTTACTTATCCTTGGTCATCCTAACGGCCCATTGCTTTTTGAAACAATAGAAAATATCACCAGAACCTTGCAGTGTTTATAGTATAAGTTAGATAGATATTTGTTTATAATTAAATTAATTCCCAATTTGTTCTACTACATGGCAAGTGTGATTTAATAAGTACAGAAAGTTATAAAGATCAATGTTGTCATATAATGAGAACAACATATTTAGCATTGTGATTTAGGTATCCACTTAAAGAAAAGTAATTAAGATGAGACTAATTATATACAAGACAAATACAGTATCTAATCCACTAGACCTTCTGTTGGGCTTTTTATTTAGATTAGCGCACAAAACCATCCCATCCTTGAGACAGCAACCTTAATCGTAAATGACATCAAACGTGCGGCCTGTTGTGTTGTGTTGCGCAACGTGTGTGACTGAATCCCTGAAAGGGATGTGCTAAGCTCCAAAAGGAAAATCTCCATTGCATGTTAACTTTTCATTTTACACAAGAAAGGTATAAAAATAATTGTAACTTTTCTGTTAGTAGAGTTAGTTTTTTGTGGAGATTTGGTTGGTTGGTTGGTTTTTGGTTTGGTTTTTTTTGACACATCTTTTTATTCTCAGGAAAAGAAGGAGAGGCAAGAGCAGCGTGAGAAGAAGCAAAAGAAGTTGCAGACTGTCCGTGGGGATGAAATGCCTTCTCCCTGGAGTCCACCTGGCAAAGTCGTGTATTCAAGGAATTACTGAGCCGTCTGTTGGCTTCTGTGAGAAAAGACGATCCACAAAGTTCTGACAATGGCTAGTCAATAACAGCTGTTTTTCACTGAATCCATAACAGATGTTGCATCCTTTCTTTTTAGTTTATTTTCTCTAGAGTTTAAATAGATAACTTGTCCCTTTCCATTGCTTTAGAGAATGTACTGATTTTTGGAATTCCACATTTTATTTAGTTTTGCTAGATCCTGTGTTACTGCATTCCTTTCCTTGTATATTCAGGATACATAAGGCTGGACTCTGGCATTTTTTTCACCCAATAAGTAGCAGAATGGTTATTTTTAAGTTCTAGGCCACACTGCTGGGGAGTTCAGTCTGGAAGAAATGCTTTGTGAAGGAGGGGGTTGATGGGCAAGGAGATGTGGACTCTCTTGTGGTGATAAAAAGAAGATGAAAGGCTAAGCAGTATGGTATGAAGACATCATTTTCATACGTGAAGAGACAAGCCACAGAGAACGTAATACAATTCTTAGATTATGTTACATTATGAAATATAAAAATAGCTTTTAAATTAAAACTGCATCAACCAGAAACAGGAATTCAGGGAGCAAAAAACAGTCAGCCATGTGATGGTCCAAAAGAATTAAACTGGAATTCATATAATGTGAAATGATTCAGGACTGAGTAAGACTGTAACTGTTAATTCCGTTTCAGGACTTCATGTACATCCCATAGATTTCCTACTCCTACAGGAAACAGCAGTTTTAGAGGCATGTTTTGCACTTCACAAGTGGTACTCTTATGTACCAACCTTAGACACTGAAAATTATTTTTTTGGAACTTAATTTGAAGGCTTCTGTGGTTGTTTTTACATGATGAAGTAAATCCAAACATGTTTTCATCATTGCTAATGAGCTAGTTACTGTAGGAAATTATTCAAATTTCTTTTTCTTTCCATGGCTATTTGCCTCACTATTTTGGAAACAATGGCAACACTGCGTGTCTTCAGAGATCTTCAGATCTTGTTTGCCTACTGTCTAAACTCAAGCTGTTGCTTATGTTTGTGTTTCCTTATTTGAACTTGAATAATCACTCCAGATCAGATTTGCTCCCCAAGTGTGTATTCTTACAAAAAACCCCAAAAAACCAATATCACCAGCCAAGAGGTAAAAAAACCAGGTCTTTAAATTATAGGTGTATTTTCTCAAATGAGAATCTTGCTCCTACTTGGACTGACAGCCTGCTTGGGAAGTCAGAGGAGTGCTTGAGAAGTAGACTTGACTTTTTCACTTGAGTCCTGTGCTGTTCATAAATCACTGAGATACTCATTAATTCTGCATTTCATGTAACACTGGAGCATCTCCTCAGAAAAGAAAACCCACAAGACCAGCAACCAGATGAATTTCTTTAGTCTCCTGATGTTTCTTACTTGGTTTTTTACATTTTAGTGAGAGACACTAAGGATTTGTTTTGGCCATAACTGTTTCGATTACTGGAATGCTGTACATGTGAAATTTATTGCTGCTATGTATGTTAAAGTGAAATCAGAAGGGTATCTGTTCTATCTCATTGTTGAACATGGTCCTGTTCATTATTGTTGGTATGAAGTTTTGTTCTGTGGATTCCTAATTCAGACCTTTTGCGGAGTTTATGAGAGACAGAAGCAGGTACTGGAAAGCAAAAACATAACGTTTGTTAGAACAGTGGATAGTGGTTTGTTACCATCATTAAGCTAACTTCTATCCAAAAAGAAGTGTAGAGAAAGGCTTGTAAAATGTACAATATTTCTGTTGCATATGATCTGTTGACAGTGTCAATAAGTATTTGCTAATCTTGTAATAATGATGAGGTTTCACTAGTAGCTGTGCTGGATTTGTGTACAGCCAAATCATCTGACAGATCAGATTTGATCCATTGTGAGGAGTGGTTGCAGATTTGGTACAGCTTCTAGATTATGAAGTATTTTTATTGCAGGATCAGGTTTGAGTATATTGCCTCGTATTTTACATTGCATGTCTCATTCCAGTTGCCTTTCATGCACGTTGTTCATGGTAGCCCTGTTGTGTATTGGGATTTTTGAGCAGGTCTCTTCTGGTCCTGCCTCTTGCTTCAAGTTCTGTTTTCTTCCTCAGAAGACAGTTGTACTGAACCTGGCTTTTATTCTTTTATTCGTTTCTAGCCTTCTGTCACTGGGCTGCTCAACCAGAAATGTTGTGGCAGGAACAGTTTTTGTTCCACTGAAGAGTCTGTAGAGAAGCTAAGGACCTTTATGACACCCATCCTTTGATTATAGGCATACTTCATGTCTTCCAATGGACTTTAATGACAATAGTGACCTTCTTCCCCTCTCTGTGAGACTCAGCTTTGTGCCAAGAGTAATCACTTGAACGCTGAACTTCTGGGTAGAGCAGCATTCATATGGGTTTGTGCTAAGATCATCTTTTTTTCATTTGGGAGGAGGAAGGTCTTGGTTAAGAAGGGCAGAAGAGAGGCTGGAGCTTTCAGAAGCACCCTGAGGCCTGCAGTCTGCTCTTGCAGAGCTCCTGGAGTCTGGCTGTTTTCCTAGGCCATTTCTGGGGGTTTTTTGTAGGCTCTTTTCATAGTAGTACCCACACAGAGCTTCCTGCACTGCAGTGTTGCAGTGCATTGCATTACCACAAAAGTTTCCAGTTAGGGAATCCTGCACATTGGGTTTTTTGCAGTGATGCAGCAAATCCAGGTTTTGATCTGGCTTAAGCCAGGCTGCAGCACAGGTATTGCACGCAAGTGAATACAAGGCTTTCATAAACTCTGGATCTGGCTCTGGCTGCTACCTCATGCCAGGTCAGGCATTTTTTACAGTAGTAGTGGTATCATAACAGCAGCATTGGCATCCAAAGAGAGAGAATCCACTGCTGACAGAAACTTTGAAGAAGATGAGAAGATGGCCAGCCAGAGCAGCCTCAGTGAGCAACCTGAGAAGTAGGGTGAAATTACAGATGACAGCAGGAGAGGTAGCAGAATTACAGCACAGGCAAAATACAACAGAACTACCAACTCAAAATTGACCCAGCCAAATTTTATGGAAAAACTATTTAATGAATTCAGGCATTTAGGCTGAAGTGGTGATGTGCATTCTCTAGGCTTGTAGCACTTGGAGCCTTGAATTCAGGTTTTGTGTCTTAAGAAACTGTAGCTATAATATCATGGCAAGATGAAATGTGTAGCAGACGGCAGTTGGCTGTATGACTGTCATGATCAGAACAGAAGAGTCTGTGAGAAACAAATCGTCTGGATCTTTATTTTTGCATTGTCCAGCTAGAGCAAATAAGGCAGGTCCCTATAGCGACAGGCCTGTAGTTGAGGGATGCAAATGAAAAGTATGGTAGAGAGAGAGTGGTAGAGCTAGGAAAGGGTTTGTCACGTCCCTGTGCCTAAACTGAATACTGCATCCTTACTGGCTTTAAGCCTTTAGATGATTGAATGGATGATTTTTTGATGTAACATAGAAGGGGGAAGATGTTGGTGACATCTTTCAGGGGAGTGATATACCCAGCACTCACATAAATTCACAACTATTCAATTTGCAAAAGATACTGAAGATCTGTAGACATGGAAAAATAGTTGATACATCTGTGTGTTTGACTTCTGTTATAAAAATTTTGGGAGCTTTGGCTAATTTTACATTGTGACAACTTGGACATGTTACAGCATAGTGTAAATGTCACAGGAAAAATAGAGCTGAGAAATATGAACATATGTACATTAATTTATAAAAATGTACATATGTCTGTATAAATCCTGTTAATATGTTTATTGATGACAGAGGGAAAATATTTTGTATTTACTAAAGTATATTTTAGTAGAACGTCCTCAATGTTTTCATCGGATCATAGGATACAAATCTTTATGTAAAGCTTTAATGCATGTAAATGAACTAGGCGGTGTCCCTAAGCACAAGCTATTCTTTCATTGTTGTCAATATGACAAGTAGACAGGGAACTGTATCCTGCTGAAGTCAGAACTTCCAGCACTACAGCTCTCTCCTCCAGCTCACTGGCACTCGCTTCTGCTTGCTGCCACACGAATGCAAACAAACATTTAAGGAACACAGGAGTTTCCAAGTAATAACCTGGAAGATGATCGGTATCTTTCGTTTTTTTCCAAAGTGTTCCATTCAGGCATTAAGTTGTTTCACTGGTGCACTAAAGGGACAGGTTGATGATAAAAAATTTTCTATTCCAATTTTCTCATTCTGGCTAAGAAAGATTGTGCACTGTTCTGCATCAGATCTTCTTTTTCTTCCATATTCACAAAAGCATCTTACTTGGTCTGTATATCATAGACTGCTATGTTTCACTCTGTTAATTGTGTGTTGAACTGAGTTATTTGAGTCTGGCTAACAGGGATGAACTAGTTTCGGTTGTGAACGCTGATGGCAGCCTTGGCTGCGAGTCAAGAGCTGGACTTGCTCCAGTATGTCTGTATCTTTCTTGCACTGAGGAGCCCAAAACTGAACATGGTGCTCCAGATGCAGTCTCATGCGTGCCAAATAGAGGGGAGCAATCATTTCCATCAACCTACTGGCTACACTCTTGCTAACAGAGCCCTCAAGGCCGTTGGCATTCTTCGCTGTAAGAGCCCATGGCTGACTTAGTTTCAGCTTCTTGTCTTCTGCTGCCCCTCGGTCCTTTCCTGCAAAGCTGCTTTCTGTCCTTTTGAGGCTCAGCCCGTACTGTTGCATGGGGTTATTTGGCCCTACATGCAGGACCTGCTTTGCTTTGTTGAACTTAAAAGGTTTCCATCAGAAAAACCCTACTTGGGTCTGTGGACTTAGCTATGTCTGCTTAGCTGAAGGGCTCCACAGTTCTGTCTTCCTCTCCAGTGCTTCAGTGCCTGAGGGCAGACCTCACTAGTGAGAGGGGAAAAAAAAAAGGCATTGAATACCTCAGCCTTTTCCGTGTCCTGAGTCACTAAGTCACCTGTTCCCCTGAGCAGCAGGACCACATTTTTCTTTTACTGTCAATGTACTTACAGAAACCCCTCTTTTTACCCATCAAATCCGTTATGAGCTCCTGCTGAGCTTTGGCTTTACTGAATTCTTCCATGCTCACTCAGGTGATGTCTCTATATTGTTCCTGAGTGACAAGTACTCTCCACCATCTGTGTGATTGCTTACTGTCTGAACTCAGGCAGGAGAGCCCTGTTCATCCATGCTGGCCACCTGCCACGCTTGCTCAACTACTCACATGTCAGAATGGACTGTTCCTGTGCTCTGACAAGGATGTTCTTGAAGGTCAACAAACTCTCCTGAGTCCCTTTGCTCTCCAGGGCAGTCTCCTGTGAGATCCTGCCAAACAAATTCCTGAACAAGCCATCATCTTCTCTCTTGAAGTCCAAGGTCATGGTTCCACTGTTCATCTTGCTTGCTTCTTAGAGGATTGAAAGCTTCACAATCTGAGAGTCATGGAAGCGAAGCGGCCATCAGTTTTCACAACGCAAATGATTTCATCCCTGTAACTGTGCAATAGCTAAGCTCAAGTCCGAGGCTTCTCTTGGCTCATCACCATTTTCAAATGTTACCTAGACTTCCACCTTCAGATTTCAACAGAACCATTGGCTTTTAAAGAACAATTTCTAAAATTTTGGTAACGCTTATTGGTTAGATTTTCTCCAAATGGATAATAAAGTAATTGCAAAACTCTTACCTTGTTATTTCAGTCTTTCATGAAGAAGTCTGCTCATATTAGCAGATTGCATTCAGACAGTTAAGCTATGTTTTCAACATAGTACGTAATTTTAGCACCTACAAAAAGTGCTAATAAAAGCCCTTGGTATTGCAAGGTATTTTTCTTTTTTACTGTGATTTCATTTATGAATAGTCTTTTTCTGTGATGTTTTTATTTCTGAGTAGATTCAGACTAGAACAGTTGAAAGTTTTTTCATGAATTGTTCATTTAAAGAAGTGAGAACTCCTATTATAAGCTAATCATTTTTCATTAATAGAAACATAAAATGAATATGTATTAATTTTCATTAATATAAACTATGATGTCCAGTCCTTGATGATAACAAATGATAGGAGGGTAACACGGTTTTCAAGCATCATTAACTCTCGACAAGTGAAGTAGGACGTTCCACTGTTGAACTGTTTCAGTGCCCAGGTGTAGCGTAGATATTAACAGTAATACCCTGGTTAACCTGTATTTTACTTTGCACCTTTTAACCTGATGGTCTAGACTCAGGATGTATCCCCATGTGTTGCTTTCCAACAAAAAAAATTAGGAAAAACAACAGGAAAAAAAAGTAGAGGAAGGGAAAATAATCAAGCTGTCCTCAATCCATTTCACTGTCTTGAAGCAGCATCTGCAGAATCATTGACAATAAATGACATTTTGGGAAAAAAACTTTCCTAGCTGCCCTAAATTCCTATATGCTTCTTAGTACTTCTAATATTGAAGTTTAATGACGATGTGCAGAGGTGAGTTAGCACCTCATCTAACACACTGGTCGTCAAACCCTGCAGGCGGGCAGGATAACTGCTCCTGTCCTGAAGGGCTTCTGGGAGACTTGGGGATTGCAAGTTCTGCTCCCTGACACAGGCAGGATGGTATCCACTCTTCCCTCCCCGTACCAGAAATACCTTTTCACTGATAGCTGTAGGCAAAATGAGAGCAGCAGTTAACTCAGCCAGTAGCTAACCACTGCAGATAACTTTCTTAACTTCCCAGATTTTACTTTTGTCCACTGAAGGAGAATGTTGTCCTTGATTGAAATGGGAGCAGAAAAGATTTATGTTGCAAAAGCTTAGGGAGCAAAATGAAGACATTCAGGCTTTTAGTTAAACATTTTTTGGCTGTCATGGTGAAAGACAGGATACCAGTGAGAAAACAAAAGCAATCAGTACTGCCATTATGAAATTTATCATTTGTAGAAACGTCAGTGGTTATGAACACGGTGCTGGATACTGCCCAAGCAAAATGGAAAAATGACTTGCCACAGGAGGCTCCCCATCTCAGGAAACACGTAGTAGAGATTTAGTCAAAACCACAAGGAGAACAAGGATGGTCTTGGGAAGGCAGCGGCAGTTTCAGAACAGCAGCTGTGGTACAGTTGTATCAACAGCTCCTGGCAGTTTGATTTCACAGTCCACCAGCTAATGTCCTTGCTTGCTATCTTGCCTTCAGCAGACAAAGCCAATGTGCTCATTTCCCCCTTGACTCTTCTGCTGACTAGCATCCTCTGGTTTCCTTTCTTCTAGTGTACCAAATTTCCTGTCTTTCCTGCTTCAGATACCAAGTAAGTCTGTTCACTCTCACTGTCATACAGCACCTCCAAAAGAGATCAATCTACTCAAAGAATGAATCTGCTGTCAGTATTGCTGCACAATTTAAAGTATTATTATAGCGTTAAGCCCTAACATCAGCTTGCTACTTATTTTCCATTAAACAGATGGTAGTGCATCAAGCTGTTAAATTTCACTGCAGCAAAAATGACATTCTGCTTAAAGTTTCTATTCCTCTTGTGAATCAATAAAATGTAGGAGCACTGTGTTAGAGAAATGCTTCTTTGCAAACGGCTACACGTTTGTAACCTATCCAAAGCAAGGGCTCATGATAATGACCCCTGATTTTCAAGGGCAAACTATGTCTTTTGGCTTACCAACTATCACTAGAAAGAGAGGTTATGTGCAAATTATACCGCGGCAATGACAGGTGGAAACAACAGGATTAATAGCTCAAGGCTCAGTGTAGCAAGTGCACATTAAATGTTTCACAAAGCTGTCTGCTGATTTGCAACTCAAATATCCTTTACGCTATTCTATTTATGATTCACTTTCACCTTTTCTCACACAGATGCTTGTTTTTAAAAATCACATGCACTGGTTAAATCAGTCATAAGAGAATGAGCAGGGAGAGTATTCCCCATATGTGCAATCCTTGCTGTCGGTCTATGAGCTACACATAGAAGTAAAATTATAAAATGGACACGGATGCAAAACATAAGTTGCTAAAAAAATTTTGCTGGCAAGACTGTACTACTTAAAAGTACTGGCACAGGGGAGGGAAACAAAGTCTGCTAGCCTGCAGCCCAGGCTCGGAGCCTCTGCAACGGATGCCACCGGACCTGGTTTCCAGCTACAATTTTCTGCACACCTTTGCCATCGGGTTTGTACAAAGGTGTCCCAAGGGGCCATGCCACACATCCCGAGCTCATGCGCTGTCTTTCCACTGGTGGGGTAAAACGGAGCAAAGACAAGACTGGCCAGTGAAAATGCCTCCGAACAAGCTTCTGCCCACACATGCCAGAACAGGATTTTCTGTGGGCAGGATGTATTCTAGTTATAGCTGGCAAGGCTCTGTTTCCATCAATTTAAACTTCTATTCCTTAAAAAATGGATAATACGTTGCCACAGTAAAACACTCCATGGGCCATAAGGCTTACTCATCTTTAGCAAAACATGCAGCCAGGAATTAGCACGCACATCTTCATTGCTCTTGTGTGAGGCCTAGATTATCCTTGAATACTATTAAAAATACTTCAGGGAAAAAGCTAAGATTGTTACTATGGCCACACTTAAAATCCTAGCAGCTCAAGGACAGATCCATCCTGCCTTATGAATCCTGAACTCCAGCTCTGTAAAACAAAGCAAGATTTTCAGGTGTTAAGCATCTGAACTTCCCAGAGACTTCACTTGTATTCGTGTGCAGCCATACCTGGAATAAATTAGAGCACTTACTGTTCACGGGCTGTGTGGTACATTTGAAGCACAAGGTAATCATTAAAGACATCTTCCCAGCGTCCCATGGGAACAGGCTAGAGCTGTTATCCCCTGTGTTAGACAAATGTAATTTCTCATCCCCGAGTCACGACCAAATCAGAGGTCAGAATACAACTTCTTCATTCCCAGACCTGCGTTGTCTGCATTTTCTGCTGCAGATGTAGCTTTTTCTCTTACAAAGTTTTAACTGTGCAAAGATCATCGTAAAGGCTTGGGTTCTGCCACATTAATTTACTGTGTTGTTCCCCCCGCCCATCACACACAGTCTTTGGTTGTTAAGGAGAATGGGAACGTGTATTTCAGATATTTGTACCGTGAGGTACTGAAGAGCTACACAGAGACATTGAACAAAGCTCAGCAATCGCCCCAGAGTGACCTGAAAGACCCTCTAAGCCTCAAATTCTGGAAGCAGTGTCAGTAGACAACGCGGCCCATCTCTAGGAGAAAATTGAGTGCCTGAACATTAGCACGCACTGCACTGCAGTTTCATCAGGCTAGCCAAGGTGACACTAACAGCATCATACTCTGCTGTGGCTCGCAAGATCGGTTCATGGGTATTTCCATGGAGAACGAGTGCTGGAGCCAAGCCTTAACAAGGGCAAGTAGACAAAACCCAAAACTGTTCATTTCAAAGGGCTGTGACCAGCGTGGCTGGCTAGGCAGAGACATACTCAGGTTTGAGGGGAAAGTCAAGGAATCGAAAGTGCCTGAACATAGCCAGAGCAGAATGTTGAATTATCCAACAGTGTGAGTAAAATACATATTAAAATGGTTTTGGGAAACAGGCAACCAGCTACAGACCAGGAGTCGTAGGCTGCATTTCCCCTCTACGTAAGCACATGAGAACATACCGCCTTCTAAAGATGGCAATTCATGAAGCCAACAAGCACGATCCCCTACCGCACTGGTGCAGCGTGGAAGCCAAGGTGCCTCCGGTGACCAGCACCCGACCTGCCTCCAGAGCTGCACACTCGCCACGAGCCAAAGCTCTAGCAAAAAAGTTACATTTTCACATTTTTTATAGCGTTTAAATTCCAAATGAAGTAGCAACTAGGCCACCTGCTTTTGCAGTTTAGGCTGCTGGATGCCCTGCCGCTGCCGTGCCACCAGCCTTGCTCCTGCCTGCCCCCTGCCACCCACGTCACCCCACTCCCACCTTCCGTGGCGCTTTCCTCTCTCCGTTAGTCTACCAGCATTTTACCCTGGACGTAACATCACTGCACCAGCCCGCAAACGGCACGCACCATGCCTGCCAGGGAGCCATAAAAGCATTCATTACACATTTATAACTACCCCCTGCTGCCCCATGGAGCCAACAGCATGCAGCTGCCGGTGCGGCGGTACCTCGGGGACGGGGACGGAACAAACAAGATGGCAGCGGGGAGAGGCCGCTCGGAGCCTGGTGGGGTCTGCTGCAAGCAGAGAGGCTTTCCGCTGGTAAGCAATGCTTCTGCTCAGTTACTTTTTTTCCTGACTCTTACCACAAATGTTCGAGGATTTCTTGTGGCCGCTGACCCCAAAAAAACAGATTTTTTTGTACCGCTCCAAACTTTTTGAATGCAAGTGTAAAAAAGCCCAACAAACTACACTACACCTTATTTCATTTCTGATATGCTATTCAGGCTTTCAGTCTCTCCTAGGAGCCAGACCCCTTGTACGAAGTATTATGGTAAATATTTCACTTGTATTGCATGTGGTCCATTACACAAAACCTTGCGTGACCAGAGACCCAGGCTGACAGGGCAGACGGGGTCGGCAGCTATCCCAGGCGACTGCTCAAACAGGGCTAAGTGCTACTGCCGGCTGGTGCTCATCCAGTGAGGAACAAAGCACTTTGGGCAGCTCAGTGAACCCAAATCCCACATTCAATTATGGATAGGGAATGTCTGTTTTCACTGAAACTCTCAAAGTAGCTTAGTTTACTTATTCTAAAAGGGAAAGCTTTGGAAGCGTGTATTTCTGAATTGTTTTTATTGCCATACAGCCTGGAATAAATGCTGCTGCCCTCCCTTCACTGCCCATGGGAAGCCGATTTTTGTCTGAGATCCGCTTTGCCAGCTAATGAGGGAGGCTGCATCAAAAGGCAGTACCGAGGACAGGCCACGGACGGCCCATTACCACCCTGCCGGAGAGCAGCTGGGAGGGATCCTACTCAGCCATGCCTGTACCCAGGGTGTGGAGAATCACTCTTTGCCCTGAAGGTCTCCCTGTGCTGGCGTGATCCCACAGGGACCCCCTGCTCGCTTGCGTTCAGCACTCTTGGGCTTGGCAGTTGTCATGCACAAAGCAGTTAGCATCAATGTTTTGCAAAATGGGTGTCGATACGGCTGGACCTTGGAAACCTGAATTCCCTTGAACGTGGCTGCACGTGTGTATTTGCTAATGAGTCTGTGTAGGGCACCAGGAACTGCTTATTTTTCTTCATTCATGCTTTACGTTTATTCATTTGAAAAACGGGTGTTGCTGTAGTCTTACAACAAAGAAACTTGACAAAAACAGCAGGGAAACTAGAGACCGATCCTGTATTACTAACGCAAAGCTGGTTGAAACTGCTTCTCTAAGCAGGGGTGGGGGTGGGGAATCACCCAAGCCTATATGGAACTTACAATGCAGCATGTGGAAAGTCTAAAGCTGAATTCAGTGGGCTGCTGAGAAGGCCTGGTGAAAGAGTCAGCATGATGATGCTCAGCATCACCCCGGTGAATCCCTCTAGCCAAGCTTAAAGGTGCTCTGCCAGCTGCCTGGGCTCTGCAGGACCCTTGCATCCAGCAGCAGCACAAATAGAGAGCTAAGTGGGGTTGCCAGAGCATGCTTTATAGGGACATTTGCATTCAGTACTAGCTGGAGGGCTCGCACATGTAAATGACGGACAGGAACCTGGGGAGGAGGCTGTTCCTAGAAAGTGTATTCAGGAGATAACGGGGAAGAGCTGTGGCAGCTCCCTGAGTGGTATCCCAGCTGGGGGAACTGAGGAATAACAAGAACTTTTCCGCTGTATGTTCAGGTATAGTGCAACTCCAAGTTTCACTCTTCATGCCAGGAGTTTTGTGGTGTGGATCCTGCTCACTCCTGGGCTGCCTTCATTTGGATTTTCCTTGCTGGTTTAGGGTGCGGGTATGTTGCCTCATGTNAGTTTTCAGCTGTATGTTCAGGTATAGTGCAACTCCAAGTTTCACTCTTCATGCCAGGAGTTTTGTGGTGTGGATCCTGCTCACTCCTGGGCTGCCTTCATTTGGATTTTCCTTGCTGGTTTAGGGTGCTGGTATGTTGCCTCATGTGAGTGGTATGGGAGTCCCAGGAACAGGAGAAAGTCTGGATGGGTGATGTCCAGGGAACATGGATGATTTCCATGTTCGACTCTTTTCAGTGGTGCCCAGCAACAGGACAAGGGGCAACGGGCACGAGCTGGAACACAGGCAGTTCCACCTGAACATGAGGAGGAACTTCTTTACTGTGAGGGTGACAGAGCCCTGGCACAGGCTGCCCAGGGAGGCTGTGGAGTCTCCTTCCCTCGAGATATTCAAAACTCGCCTGGATGCATTCCTGTGCAACCTGCTCTAGGCTAACCTGCTTTAGCAGGGGGGTTGGACTGGATGATCTCCAGAGGTCCCTTCCAACCCCTGCCATTCTGTGATTCTGTGATATGATGCCAGTGCTGCATACCGGGGATGAGAAATGGAGGCTAACAGGAGGGGCTATTGAGGAGTGGGATAGGCAGGGCCAGTGAAAAGGATGGACGGGAAGTCGCGAGTCCTTTCTATTTCTTCCCATCTATATTCTTTTCTGCTACATACTTCTGCCAGCATTAGGGCTGTGTATTTGGCCATTGTAATTAGCAACAGCCTTGATTTCTACATGGGTTTCCCTGATGCATGTTTATATATTACTGCAGAAAGGCAGTGAGTCTAGGATTCCTGTGGTGTTCCCCTTGAATATTCATCATCATCATTATTATTATTATTCAGTCAGTGCACTTTCAGTGTGATGCCTGTCTTTCAAAAAGGAGGCAGATCGACGGGAAGGGGACAGACAATCCATAGTAAAAAGCTGGGAAGTGCTCGGAAGGAAATATGGTGAAGTCAGTCTCACAGTGAGCCTTGCCGGAGGGTGTACTTGCCATGAAAATAAACACGTTAAAAAGAAAAGTAAATGTAGCAACAACGGAATCTATAATTAAATGAAAAAATAGAAAAAACAAGGGAAAAACTGAAATCTAGTACCTAAACAAAAGCATGAAGAAAAGATTAAGATTAAAAATTTGGTATAATTAAAAAGGTGGGTGCCAGAAAATGGATTAAACACAGCTAATAAAAGACTGTTTGGAGCTACCCACTCAACAACAAAAAGCCTCAGGGAAAACTTGGCTTGCCTATGCTTAGTGGAGAAGCTATAGATAGTAGCTGTGAATGTTTATGTCTGCACTTCAAAAACAGTATTATTGTAAGATTTTTTCTGCTAATTGTACGACATTCTATAACCTATTTTTGCTAGACACGGTACAGCAACTGTGATGATATCAGATGGTCGTGATTTGATAGTGACGTTTAAATGTTCTCCAAAGCGTGGTTCTCTGACTGTGTAACAGCAAGCTCAGAGTATCTGTAGCAAGATAGTCTTGTGGAAAATGCAGTTCAAATTGCTAAAAGCATGCTTTAAGATTCAAGCTAGTACTATGAACTAGCACTATTAAATTACAGCACAGCACCCTGGAAACCGGCACTGCCACTTGGAAGTGGGATTCTCACTTGCTGAAGTGTTATTTGATAGAAAGCTTTAAAACCAGAAGAGTTAGAAAGTCTTCACCACCAGGGGAAGTCGTGTGCATCTGTGTAAAGTATTTGGTACAACATGGCCCAAGAGACAGGGTTCTCTTTTGAAGTGATTTTTTACTCCGATGGGTAACTTACAAAGCTGGGGTATCCTGTGAGGAAATGGAAAGTCTCAGGATCTTCGCTGGAGACTGTCCTGGATCTCAGTTCCAAAACGGACGTGACTACTGAGCGGTGACTTGAGGCCACATCAGTGAAAAGGACTGAGCAGAGCCCTGTGGAGACCAGCATCTATGGTAGTCTCTCCTGCGTTCTTTCGCTCTTCAAAGCAACTTCAAAGCTGAACACCAAACTTTAAAAGTTTAATCGTGTCAGTTGTAATTGCATGGGCAGTTTCGTCTGTGCAGTTCACGTGCGTGGTGTTGACACATAAAGATGCTTCGGTATGGGAGCAACAGTAGACAAGACAACTTGTAGGTATGGGAAGCCAAACTGAGAACCTGTACTTTCCAAGGTGTCCCTCTCGCTCTGGCCTCACATATTATTGGAGCTATTCCGTAGCAAAAAGTGAGCAGGACGGGTTTCAGGTGGAGACCAGCAAGACTCAGTGCGCCTTAACACATCCCTTTCTGACATTAATAAAGTGTTGATTGAGGCGATGCTTTTCATTTAGACCAGCTGAAGCAAATTATCTGCCAGCATATTCAAGTCAGCTAAATTCATATCGTTCTCAACTTTGCCATCATCTTCACTGCCTATCACCCTACTGCCTACAGCTGAACGGTTACATGCTGGTCACTGGTCCTGATGCTTAGCATAAAATAGCATGTACCTATTTGAATATGGCTGCACAACAACTTCTTAGTGCTTGCGTTATCTATGTTAAAGCAGCAGGAACCTAAATTAATACAAATATCAATTCTCAACGGAGCACAGGTGGATACATGATGTCACTGTCTAAGGGCACAGAGATACGCTTCTGACACTTTCCCACTTGTTATGCTTGTCGTCCTGTTGAAATTTAAGGCACCAGTAATGTACAAGTAAAATACTAAAGGTGTTTTGGGTCTGGGAGAACTGGAGGCAATGAATATGCAAGGTCATAGGAGAGCCCGGGGCACCTGACTTGTCTGTGTCCGTCTGTTCCGGTCAACCTCTGGAAAGATGCCTTACAATAGCACCAAAGCTATGAAAATAGCTACTTTTTAAAAGCTATTCCAGGGAAATATAGACATCAGGAGGAAATTTCAAACAGCTAGGTTCAAACATGTTATATTCTTCTAAATAAAATACAAAATAGTTACAACATTCACTTCTGAATGTTTGATTATGACTCTCTAGTAGAGGAAAACAAATATAAAAAGTATTTTTGAAGCAAATACCAAATAATGGAACATGTGAAGTTACAAAACCACTATTCCTACACACGAAAAAGTTCAGGCAAATGGATGCCTAGGTTACCTTCGCAGGTCAGACTATATGAGGTGCTCGATGTTGTTTAACTGCCATATTTTCATACTTAGTGGTAGTCTTTAAAGTAACAGTGGTACTTCATTCCACTGAGTGTCGCATCATCTTCAAAACATACATGTCTGTAGCTATTTCTCGCTAAAATAATCAGAGGATTGTCATCTGGATGACCTAATAGGAGAAACCCAAGAATCTAGAATAGGAAAAAACCCAAGAATCTCGTAATCTGGACCACTCAGTTGTACCCAGGTGTCTTATTCACCTGTGTGATCATTCCTACAAGAAAATCCTGACAGAGCATGCATGTAACAAACATGAAAGAGGGATAATTGTGTCCAATTTTCTGACAGGGAAGATCTTTCCAAGTATTTCTATACAGTATAAACAAATAATGGAATTCCCGGTTCAATTTAATGGTTAAATGATCCAGAACAGGAATTTTGTCCAAACACGTCTGGTCCCCTCAATTCTCTTTTAGGGAGGCTTAGATGTGACCGACTGTCTGGAAGTTATTTATAAAGCAGCAGGTCCATGTTTGGCAGTTTAAGAATAACTTGCCTTCTGTCAGCTGATGAAGAGCCAAAGTTCTTCCTTTGTAGCTCATGCTCGATTTGTTTCTAAGCAGTCAAATAAAACAAGATTAAAGGGGAAGAGTTCAGTCATTAGTTTTACAGAAAGCTGTTTCGGCTAACTGTTCAAACTGCAGTAGTAGAAATAGTAAAGTATCTGAGTCTAGGGGAGGAAGTAAGAATATGAAAAAAAAATGAGGAAGCTCTTTCTACAGGGCAGCTTTAAATTTTCTGCCCTTGAAAATAGTGTCTACATTATTGCCGTTGTTTGAAGAGGAGAAACATAAATCAGAATCTGGGATGCTGGACTGTAGCTGGTTAAGTATGTTTCACTCAAATGCAAATGCCCATTTTACCACAAAGCTGTCTTTCTAATTGCTATAGGGTGTTTGAAGCTACTCAGCATCTTCAGACTGGTTAAGGGTAAGGGTGAGTTTATTCTTACTGCAAGGAATATTCCCTAATTTTTCTGTCCTCCTGTTTCTTACTAGTCAATGTCTGGAGCTGGAGAGACTCTTGAATCCTGTTTCAAATCAGCAGGGAACTGGGCTCTTTACATTCATCTGCGGATTAGTGCTCATTGCGCTTAGGTTCAGGTCATTTGATATCCTGGCATCTGCAGATGCGCACTCAGCGATACTGATCAGCACTGACAAGCAATCCATAGAGCAGGCTGCATCTCACAGCTTTCACAGGCTTTACGTGAAGGCCATATGGCACAGAGTTATGGGAGCTATGCAGATCCTCAGACTGCACTCGCAGTTGTTAATGCTGCGGTTTGCTATCAACTGCTTAATTTTTTGGAGCTCCTGCTCTCTCAGTCACGAGTCGTGCAAAGTATTTCAGCAGAGACGATGTGTCGCAAATAATTTATATTCTGGCTCACGACCAAGAAATATTACCTGTATATGCTGCTCTCTGTTCAAAGTCAGATTTTTACCGAGAGCAGTGATGTATCTGCAGGTGAGACTGGGGTAGAGCCTTGCTTTGCGTCACTGCTCTTTTTTCAGCACTTCGTCATGATTTATGTCCTGCAGGGCCACAGCGAGTTCAGGGAAGAACCTCAATGGCTTCTGTCCTGGTTCTGATAACCCTGTTTCATTTTTTATTCCTCTTCATTGTCTTTCTTCTGGATACTTTTTTACTGTCAGTAGTTCATATTTTACCCACTTTTTTCAGTTATCAGCCACTGAAATGACAGGTATCTGAATTGTTAATGCTTACACTCATATTTTTCTTGGGCTTCAGAATGATTTTTTTAGCTGAGCAGGGAAGATTTCAACTCCCAGTCATTTTTCAAACTATCTGTAGGAAAGTAGAGATATAGGAGGCTATACCTGTTCTGTACCTGGAATTTTGTCTTTACCAAAACTTGCATTTGCACTAGTGTGTGTTAGGCAGGTCATAAATGTTTCCCGGGGGAGGTGGGAAGATTTGAAATGTGTTCCAAGCCAGGGAGTCTTTGTCTGTATCAGCCTTCCAGGACACCACATCTCTGAAGTTGGCTGCTGCATCTTTCGTTCACAACGAGAGCCATAATAAATGGATCATTATGTTAAGATCAATGCCCATCAGTTGGATGAAGGAAGCCTTTGGGCAAAGCTTGCCCTCTTTTAAGTTGTGGTAGAATCTAATTTCCTCCTGCAGACAGTGCCGGAGCACAGGGCAGCCATGGCACTTACCTGTCCCCCTCTTCCTTCCCCTCTGTGGCAGGGTGGGAGCTTCACGTGTCCCCCAGGGGTTCGCAGAGCCCCGACAGGGAAGTGTGAGGAGGAGGAGGAGGAGGTCACGGAGGGGCAGGATCTCAAGGGTCTTCCTGTGCTGCGGTGCTGCCCCAAGGTGCCTTTACGAGAGTTGACTTGGTGTCCTGTGTCACTGCACCCCATGTCATGGCACTGATGTAGTTTGGGATTTAGATGGTGCTCCCCAACATATCCTTTGAGAACATGCCTTGCCATCATGCATGACGTACCTGGAAGATGTAAGAGAAAGAGATTTACCTCATCTTGCTCATTCACAGGAAACGTCTTTAGCCTTGTAAATAGAATTAGTCTAAATTTCCTATAGTAAAATGCTGAAAATTAAATTCTTTTTATGCCCACGGCAATGAGTGTTCAAAACTTAATGAAGCTTAGTCTTCTTTCTCATTTTTAGTGGGGAGGAGAACTTTTGTGCGTTGCAATAAAATGTAGCCATACAAAAGCAATCAAATTCTGAGTGCCAGGATAAATAAAAAAATTATTTTTATTCACAGTCCTAGGATGATTGCATAAAATTATGTTCAATACTAGATTCAATATGAAAGAATGCACTAGTTAAGAAATCCTTCAAATGAGAATTTATTCTTTCGGCGGGAAAAAGCAAGCTTTTTATCAGAAAAATAATGAAACCTGATGCAAGTCTGAAAATTACTGTGTATCCTTTTACCGTAGGTAAAACTGACAGAGGAGCAATTTCTAAGCCTCTGATGAATGATCCCCTCTGGCATTCTGAAATGCTTCTCTTCTGAATAAACACTTGAAACTATAGGTCATTTATGAGAATTAGGATATACTGCCCTAGGTGCACTCACGAGTAATTAAATGATCTCTGCAAGCTGATTTGCCGTGTTTCTGGCTTTTGTGTGGAAGTAAATGGCTCAGTGCACTGATAATGAGACTAAATTTTTATTACAAATTCTGTTGAAGCTTTGAAACAGACTGCATTCGACCAGGTATCCGAGGACTTTAAACGAACTCCAGAGAGAAACGAGGTCTTACCCTAGTATGTGTCCCAACTGCTAAGCTTCAACATTTTTCTGTTACGCTGGCTTAAACTTTCTTTCTACTTAATAAGTCTTTTGGCTCCTTTGGGCAGTTAAATGCTGTGCTAATGACAGACAGCTCCAGAAGGACGTCACAGATCTGAGCGGGCAAAAAAAAAGCAGAGTGCCTTCAATACAGCTTACTCTGTTAAAGGAAAATAATACCTCTAGAGAAAAAATAATCTGTGCATATGGGATGCTGAGATCAAAACTGGCAGCTGCAACTCCAGAAGGTGATGCTGAAGTTGCTCGTTCTCTGGAACCACGGGCAGGGTGCTCTGACAGCACCAGTACAACAGTGCTGGGTGTTGGACGTATGATGGGAGTAGCTGAATACTGGCCAGGCTTTCCCTAACAGCGTCTCATCCGGCTGCTGTGTTTACTTACTGTTACACAAGCAGGCACAACCTTTCAGCACTCTTGTTGAGGATTAGGGTATTCTAGAGAGGGTGCAAAAACTGCGTTTCCTATAACCTGTAGATTTCTTTGTCCGTAGATGAAAATTTACTCGGCGTGATGCTGATATAGAATCCCTGGGTGAGACACCAGCCTACCATCAGGTATCGTGTATGGACCTAGGCTTCTAATACAGTTTTCAAACCCGACTGTACTATTCACGAGCCTGAACATTACATATTATAGTGACTAACTTCTAAGTGCCTAGATCCTTTCTGGCCATATTTCATCATATTGGCAACATTCAGTGGTATGTGTGGAGTGAGTTTTGTTTTCCATCAGTCTTGTATTTTGCAGAGAGGTTTCCAGATGCTCGTTGGAGCGTTTGGTGTGGTGGCTGGATTGTTTTCCTGTGGTTTTGGTAAAGGGCTCAAACCCTGACTGTGCACTGAGACCGAACTTTTTCCATCCTGATAAATTATCCTCTGTACTATCGTTGTTGGACATGGGTTACTTCATTCTGTGTTCACAGGAAACTTGTTTCTGGGATATAGACTGGAGTGAACAGGACTAGCAGTTTCAACTACATACCACTGTGTCTTTTCTATAACAATGTAAACGATCAATTTGTCATATGCCAACTCTGGCATAGTTCACAGGCACAAATAGGAACATATTGAACTATCCATTAGTAGATAAGAATCAAATTCTTTTACGCTTTGGAGAGAAATTTTGAAAAGTAACACTGATTCCCCAGAAATTAGAACTGAAAATATGTGCATCATTTAAAGGTACTGTTAAGTAACTTGTTGCTTAATTGGCTGTAAACTGTTAACTGAGTGTTCTACGTTCGGCCTTTTGTAACAAAGGAAAACACGCATACTGACAATGTATATTAAAACAATACATTAAAACTGCCTATCCTGATTATAGATACATCTTCTTTCATCTGATAGAAAACAGTTTTGGAAACTTAACTGAATCTTCGTAAATGTCTGTGTGGCCACCCAGCCTTCTAGTCACTGCCTCTGGCAGGAAGAGAGCAAGGTGCACAGTAAGGCTGGGTGAGTCAAAATTATTAGACGGGGCAAGAGAGAAGCAAAGCAGAGAAGACTCCACTCATATCTCAGCTCTGCAGCTCTGCAGTCTTTACAGATAGCAGCTGCCGTGTTTCTTTGTGAGCGTGTGTGAATACATATCACGTATCTGTCGAGGGGCACAGTGGGCTCAGGCACTCAACACCTCTTTCACAGCCAAGGTATAGCACACAATTCTCCATCCAGGCCTCTTTGGCAGCTTCCTTGATACAACTTCCATCTATGTCTTATGAGTGCTTCCTTTCTCAGGTATTTGTCCTAGTAGAGCAACAGATTTCCTAGGTGTACAGAAAGATATACTCATATCAGTGTGTCTAAGTGTGTATACTTCATAACTGTTACAAGAAATTTCTATTCTCATTTATCCAGATACACAGAGAGATCACGGTGAAGATTAGGTATTTCGGCAAAACTCCCATCCTGGGTAGAGCTTTATCTGAGGAAGAACTTGAGTTAGATATGTGGCTTCTTAAACTCGTCTTTATCCTTGCCCCTTTTTGTCCATCACCTGGCCAGGATTTCCATAATTTAACCAGCTTTACTTTTAACTCTCCCCCCGTAAACAGTGGCTGGATAAAATGGCTTTAGCAAGTGCTACGCTATTTGGCATAACTAGACAGAACCGCATCCTTTCAAGATGGAAAACTGATCTTGCTCATGCCTTGATATTTAGTTGTTTATAAACACGTAATACCTTAATGTAAGGAAAACATTCTCCTTCAGCTGGTTGAGTTGGCGCTCAGCCATCAAGCCATTGTTTGTTTACAACAATCCTTTATACTTGTCTGACACCGTTATTTCATTTAAACACAAATTTAGCACCACACTCGCTAAACGCAAAAGAATAATGCAGAAGTGGCATCACTAGCTGTTGGTAACGACAGTCCATGAGGGTAAGCGTATGTTCTGTGACAAGAGTGCAGTTAGACTGTCTGGTTGCTCAAATTGGTTTTGAGGGATAATCCTAAAATATTTGAACAAGACCTAGAAACCTTCATGGTATATTGAGCCTAATGTCCTGTATTGCGTTTGCAATAGTGGCTAGTACCTGATATATCAGAGAAAGACATAAGTGGATAGATGATGCTAGCTAAATTGGGACATAATGTACCGTCCAAATTATGTGCTTGATTTATAATAACAGTAAGACTTACTGAAAGCTGAAGCATGATCTGAAAAACGTTTGCAGATACTAGGGAGAAAATTCAGGATTAAATAAAACATAAGTCTAAAACTGACAGATGTAGATTTTTCCCTTTTTAAAAAAGCTAATCAGAACTGTTTAGAAAAATACAAAATGCATTTTTGTCCTGTGTCCTGTTTTTCTCACGATATTCATAGCTGTGCTTTGTGTTGCCGTAATATCCAACGTCTGCAGCAAGTTGAATCCTTAAGATTTATTACAGCTTTCTGAGTTTGAACATGTGGAGTGTTTCCATTCCTTGAAAAGTTATTTTGGTGGTATCATATCACACAGCTGTGTGAACACAGGAGGTATGAAATTAAATAGAACGTATTCCTTAACTTCTCCAACAGAGCTTTTAAAGCTTTGGATAGAGCAGATAACATAATGTTGTCTTTTGATGTAAGAAATAGCATTTAAAATTCCAATTTTACATTCATTGCTAGAGATATACAGTCACTGTTGCTCCATCAAATGGAACTTCAGCATAACTGTCAGATGTTTGGAACAGTCCAGAGTCATTATCCAACACTCAACCACAGTTAGGAAAATGCGGCAGATTTTATATACGCTTCTTCCTCCTTCCTGCATTGCACAAGGTAGTAATAAAAATGCAAATAACATAACAAGATCTGTGTAATCCCTAAGTATGGTTGAATTTTGTGCGAAGTAAAACATTTTGTTGTTTTTGAGTCCAGTTCCTTCAAGGCAGAGGGTAACAACAAGATGTTTGTAGTAAGTATTAAAGGGAAGTTGATTTCTTTTCTGCAGACTTAGAAAGACTGCAGAATGTCCTGTAATTTGGATTTGGTATTTCAAAAGGCTTGCTATAGAAATATCAAAGTTGGAACGGTCACTGAAAGCTGACATTTGTTATCTGTAAAGCTTCCCTGGTACGTCTGTGATTGATAGAATCTTCTGCTGCAGCATCTCAGATAGTTTCTTGTGTCTGCCTTCTGCAAGCAAAATGTGGGTAAATCTGCTGTTGACAGCATTAATCAATATGAATATGGTGAATGTGACCACTAGGAAGACAAAAGTAAATTCTGCCTAAGAGGACATTTGGAGCATAATTACCTGCATACTTATTACTTTCTTACTGCAGAAGTTTATCTGCCTCAGAGAAGGGTGAAATAGAGAATTATTTTCTTCAGATCTGCTCTTTCGTCTACTTGATCAGTCTTTAATTGTCACAATGCTAAGTTCTTTAAGTCTGAGAAGTTGTCTGTTAGCTCTCACGAGGGGAGACGAAATGTAACAGGTTCTTCCCTCAAGACCAGGGCTAACATCCGTTGGATCAACTGTTTTGTAGTTGAGCTTTGCCTGAGATGATTGGCGGTGCCTCATGGTGCCTAGCGCCTTGTTCCTTTCCCTTACCTATCCCAAGAGCCTCTCCCCTCAGCCCCATTTTGGACCCACGGTCCCCTTGCGCACAAACCTGCCCTGTGATTGTCATCACTTCCAGCGTGTGTCTGTGGTGACCAAGCTGGACGGTTCAGCTGGACATGGCTGACGTGGTCTGGAGCTGGACACTGCACTCCTGACTGAGGGAGTCCAGTGCAGCGGTGGCCAGCGCTGGTGTGGTGGGACTTGCTTGTGCTTGGTGTCGTGTCTCCTGTGCTGCTCAGTGAGCATGAACGGCTGCACTAGGTGAAACGGCTGTCATGCTCTCCCCTGCTCCACCATGTGAGTCAGCCGCTGGGGAAAAATAACGAAGGCCAAAAAAAAAGAGAAATGGTCCTACTGACTTGCAAGAGTTAGGGGCATAAACTGCTTTTGGAGAACACTATTAGCACAATCATGCCACTGAAAGCATCTTTTAATGCTTCCATCTCACTAGCTTAGAAGTTTCCTCTTTGCTCACAATTTTCCCTCTTGATGCCTCATTCTTCCATTGATTCTATCCTTTAATATAAGGACACCAGGAATCTTTCCTTTGGAATAAATATTGACAAATTAATGGCTGCCTTAATTGTATCTTCAGCTAACTAAACTGTCGAATTAATAAATTCCCAAATTTTGCAAGTTAAGAAAAGACTGAGTAAGGCATCAGGCAGGGTTATGTGCAGAAAATGTGTAAGATAGTTAACAGGGACACTATGCTGAAATGCAGTCCTTCATTCTTGGCTTTAAAAAAAATGCTGATTAAGATATCAATGAACGTTCATGCACATGTATTCCTATGTGTAATAACTCTATATTTAGCTTGACCATGCTTCACAGCTTTCTCAAAATGGAATGTGTGCTGCTAACAAATATGTAACTCTTCAGTTTCAAGTAATTCTAACAGTCAGAGCTGATAATGCTTCTTAAAAAAAAAAACAAATCTTGTAGGCATTGAAGGCAGTATAACTGTTGCCCCAAGACAGATCAGAATACTATCCTTTACGTATTTAGTCTGTTTAGCCCGAGTAAATGAGTGCTGAGGCTAACAGAGATGGGAAGATCAATGAGAAAAGAACAAGGACCATCATTTATCACTAAAGAAATTATGTCTACTAGGCCAGTTCCTATCATACGGATAATATGTGTCTAATACACTGTATTCACCATGAGGAAAGAGGAGAGATTGCAACTTTCATAAATCAAAAGCAGTAACACATTGCATTCATAGTCACAAAAGGATAAGATTTGAGCTTATCATAGGGAAGGATTAGGTTAAAGATGCCTTGCACCAGATAGTCTCGTTTTGTTTGTGCCTGGTGAAATTTAAGCTTGGTTACATAGGCAAATTTCTTCAGCCATCATAACTGCTAGTGGTGGTGATCTTGGAGTCTAGAAAAGCGTTTTCTAAAATCTTCCCCCAAACTTTGAGCTTATCATGGAAAACAGAGCCAAAAAGAACAGTCAAATAATTATGCAGCTGTCATTGTAACTTAGATCCTGGAAAAATACCAGAACACACTCAAACAAGCAATTTGCAGGCACCTAGAAAATGATAAGGAGATGAGTAACAACTAGCATGGATGTACTAGCAACAAGTCATGTCAAGCTGATCTAATTTTCTTCTGTGACAGAGTGAATAAGGGAGAAGCTGTAGGAGTCAAATAATTTGACTTTTACAGATTTTTATGCTCCCTCACCGTGTCTAACAATTAGGAAAATATGCAGTAGGTGAGACTATTAGGAAAAGCAGAATTTGTGAGAAAAATCTACTCTGGAGTAGAAAGTCGATGTTTTAGCATCAAACCAAAAGGCTATATCAAACATGATTGTTCAAGGACCTTGCTTGAGTCTAGTACTATTCAGTATTTTCATCAGTGATTTGGATGAAGGAATAATGTTTTAACAGCAAATGATATTAACTCAAAAGGCTGTAAGCGCATTGGAAGACAAGATTAGATTCTTGAGAAATTATCTAACAATTCACTTCAGATGAACGCTGACTTCAGAGGGACAGAGGGACAAGACTGCCTGGACAGTAGAATTGCAGGAAAGGATTTAAGCATTCCAGAGGATTGCAAGCTAAATATGAGTCAACAGTGTCGCACTGTTGGAGCAAGACACACCGGAGTGGAATGCATCATCAGAAACAGTCTTGAAATAGGAGTGCCCTGCTGTGTTCAGCACTGAATTCTGCAGACCAGGAAGGACGTGCATCAAATGTCAAGGTCCAGAGCGGTGAGGCCAGGCAGAGATCAGAAAACACGTTGGGGGAGAATACAAGGACAGATTGGGGCGAGGAACAGTAACTCCAAATTTAATGGTGAGAAAACTGAGAAGATCTAAGTCTTCAATTACATCAAAGGGTGCAATAAACAGAACTAAATTCCCCTCCATGTGCTGCAGGTAGGGGAAGTAGTAATGGACTTAAATGATAGTGAGAAGACTTAGGCAAGTCATTAGAAATAGTGAGAAAAGTTTGTTTAGAACTGATGTTGGCTGGACACTGATGAGATTACGGCATTTCCGTCTCAGAGGGTTGGTTTAAAAACAGGCTCAAGAAATATTAGGGGTGATAGTTCTCTCTCTGGGCCGGAAGATAGGCTAGCTGATATTGTGATGTCCATTTCTGCTCTTACAATTTCTGCTCCTATGAGTGGAAATGTGTAGGAATGTTATCTAATTATGCGGACAACTTGTGTGCTAGGTCAACTCATTTGTCCCCCAGGAAAATGGAAACAAACCTGAAGCAGACTGATTTTATCTAAACGTAGGTAAAATGTTGTAAAAGCCAAGTACAAAAAATAAGTTAGTGGTAGAAATGAATATGAATTCAGCACCTTATTGCAGGCAATGTCTACTTGAAGGCTTAAATTCCAACAGTTATGCATGAATCACTTTGAATAATTAAGCAAACTTTTTTTCAAAATATGCACATACTGTATCGAGATCAAATACTTTGCTTAAGGTGATCTGTGTTGCTCAGTACTCCCTAATACTAAATCTGTGTGCTCTACTTCTGTAGAAAAACTAGGTCATTCTGAGAAACTGAAGAAATCCCTTCAGGTTACTAATTGCTTTCTTACCCAGAGGTGCCACATTCCTGCATCCTACCCTCTGGCCAATGTCCATTGTAGTGGAATAATAGCTCATTTTTTTAGTAATAAACAAGCAGTTTTTCAGAAACGTAGCAAAGCACTATTTTGGAGAGTGAGGGTCAGGTAACATTGTAATTGCGGTTATCATTGTTTGTGTCTAATACTAGGCCTTTAATTTCATTGGAACTGAAAAAATTCCTAAGGAGCATGAGGAAGGCCCGAGTCAGTCAGCCCAAAACTACAGGAAGATTTCTACTGAGTGAAAAGTGACACCAGTAATATAGATATACAGTCACACATTCAAGTGCTATAGTGTATATTCACTTAGTAAATGACTGGTATCAAAGATTGTTAATAAAGTAACTCGATAAGTAGAATATTAGGAATATTATTCTAAATAATATTCGTATTCTAAATAATATTATATATTCTAAACTATATATATATATTCTAAACTATATCAATAAATGTCACAAGCTGCTAAAATCGCCTTTCCCCTTAACATAACTTGGGGAAGAGAAAGAAACTTACCTCTGCACGGATTCATCTGATTAAACGTTACTTTGAAGTCTTTTGGATGTATGTATTTGTTAAGTGTACTGTTTTCTTACCTATCCACACAGACGATTGTTTTATGTGAATTTGGATTTTAAAAAGCAATAGCCATAAAGGCCAAGGCAAAGCACTACGGGAGAAAGCAAAGCAATCATCTTAGTGTGAGATTTTCATATATGAATGAATAGAACAAAACTGGGAGTCATCTCTTTTCCGGCAATCTGCATCTTGTTCTCAGGTAGTCTAAGAGTAACCACCAGTTTGAAGGGTATATACAGGAAAGTATGTGCAGCTACTTTAACCTTTCGAGTTGTTGCTGACACTCTTTGTATTCCTACTGTGTTTATGCGGGCACCAAGAGTACGTGGTCTGTCTGATCCTGCTCTTTGAATGTTGGTTTTGGCTACCAAGTGCCATTTGTCATCCTTTCCCCTGTGTTTGTACTGCATTCCCTGTGTAAAGGAATAAAAAGCAAACCTTTGTTTTGTCATGAGCAAGTTCTGATAGAAATGAGAGATTTCATAAGGAATGCTGATGAAAATCAGCCATGTACTAAAAAGGTAGATAGAATGGAAAAACTATTTCTGAGGAATTTGCTTTCTTGATGAAAGCACAAACAGTGAGTGATAGCAGAACTCTCATTGTAAAAACAGCACTGGCTCATCAGATTCCTTTCCTTTTTAAGTATAGCAAATGCCAAATCTCGACTTATAATGAAGGTCCAATCATTATGGCATCACAGTTCTAACTAAAAGTGTAGGTATCAGCTGGAGTTGGTTAGATTCCTAGCTGATGTAAGCAAGTGTAACGTCATGCTGAACTTCAGCTGAAGGGCACAGTTTTAAAACCTGAGTATCTTCCTAGAACATCCCAGTGCCGAATCTTAAACTCTTGCTAATATGTAGATAATTTCAATATCTAGTGGTGATTCAAACACTTTTTAATGATGCCAATGCTGGAAAATTTGGCCATAGACTCTATTTAGGAAATGTTATTGAATTACAAAATCAAAATGCACAGGCAGTTGAACTATTGGCAATGCGGCAGGTGTGTCGTTGTTCAGATTATTGTGGGATGACCATGTTAGCTGCTCTGAATTTAAGTATCTTGGTGGATTGAGTCAGAATTAGCAGGTGTATTGATTGTGCTTTGAAAATTAACAGAAGAATATTTTTTACTTCCCAGTAGAGGTGTATCTGTAAAACCCCCTAGCTACCTGATTGTACTAATGAGTTGTCCGATGCCTCCTCTCAGCATTGCTAATATTAGTAAAATGCATAACCACAGCCACTACTGCTACCGCTGAAACTTTTGGAAGGGAAAGCCATAGAGATTGTGCTACCTTTCTCCTGCCCTCTTCTACCAAGTTTAAGCACAGCAATGAGTAGTTTCAAAAGCTAAACATTTTTTCTAGTGGGGTAATGAAGATTTCTAGTTTGGGGTTTGTTTTTTTTTTTTACCAGCTATGTTTTTCTTAAATCTGCTTTGAGAAATGTCTTAGTGATAATGAGGCAACTGAGTCAGTGTTCCATTGTAATCGTACTATTTTTCCATGCTTCATTTCTAAGGTCATGCAAGTTGAAGTTTCTTGCTTTAAAAGTAGTGACTCCTGTGATTTTTATTCTTCCTCCTACAGTCAGGATTTACATTTGAGAAAAGGAGCCAAGGTTGCCTGCTCTTAGGTACTCCAGTAGGAGTCACTAGCCATTGTTTACTTAGGAAGAACACAAATTCTCACTTTTTGAAGACGCTAACTAGGCAAAGCCTAGATTAATGACACAAGAAAGTCAACTGTGCTCTTCCTCTCTTGGGAGAATGGAATGCTTAATTTTGCAGCTGTGGACATAAATAGGTGGAAAAGGTGCACGAATGCAACAGTGGTACCTTTCCTGAAATTGATGTAAGAAAGTGGTTTAACCCTTTTGACTATTTGAGCACATTTTGATAAAAATATAGTCACATTAGATAAATCACGTTTAACTAATCTAATTTCGTTTTTCTTAGAAAACAGACTGAAGGCTGAGAGATTCAAAACTGCAGGTGCTCATGGACCTTATTCTCCATGAAGTCGTATTCTAGAAATACTTCTAGTGTTTGTTAGATTTTAGTTAAAAACTCAAGTACTGGTTCTGCTTGCCCCTTGGTTCTAAAGACAGTGATTTGAACTCTCTATTTTTAACTTCGTATGGTTCTAAGTGTTAATATTATTACTAAGGTGAATTCAAACACTATTTCAGATAAATCTACCCAGACCTATCAATAATTTAACTGTCAGAGCTGTCCTTTAATGAGATTTCTATTAGATAAGCAAGGGTGGGTTGCAGTGCTCCTGAGAAAAAGCTTGTGGTCTGAAACTATTGCTTGGCTGCCTTTACTCCCACAGGTACCGCACGTCTTTCCTGGTACATTGCCAAGAAACAAAGTGGCATAATAGAGATTTCGAGGGAAATTAATATGAAATGGGACCAAGTTTTCACCTGAATTATTTGTGAACTGAGTTTAGGCTGGATAGGTAGAATAACAGCGCTTCATTACCAGAAAGCTACTTTTTAAACGCGGGGGCTAAGTAGAGCACATCAAAGCGGGCTAGCAAGGCGGCAGGCACGAGCGAAGCAGTAGAGCTCTGTGCCTGAAGTCAGAGCAAGCTGCTCTGTGGCACCTGCACGCAGAGGAGTGGAGCTGGAAATGAAGTCAATGGAAAGGCACGGAGGGGTTTCTGGCCACCCCGGGGGGAGTGGGGCAGCCCATGAAGAGCCACTGGCCTGACTGGTCACATCAGGAAAACTCCCAAAGCAAGAGGAATGTGCGATGGTTTCTCCGGTGAGTTCTTTTGGAGTCATTTGTGTGGTGAGGTGAAGTTGAGCTTTTTCTGTTGATTTTTTTTTCTTACTTCAGTTTTCCTGCTATTGACAGCCAGTTGGGTTCACGCACTTGCCCAAAGGCTGTTACAGGCAAGCTTTTGGCTTGAGGAACCCCGTTCAACCATGGCATTAATGCGGAGTGAGATGGCTTAACGGAGACCTAGTGAGTAACAGCTGTCGTGCTTTAACTTCACATACGTAGCAATTTGCATTAATTCCCCAAGTTCAGGGCTGGAGCATGAGCAAGTTACTGTGAATACAGGCTACTTGGTACCATGTTCTTAAAGGCGGGGTGGGAGGCAGTTAAAACCAGAGCAGGAGTTATATACACAGCCTGAGCTGTGCTGGCTGAAGCTTTATCGTAAAGGTTGCATATCTGTACAAGCTCATCTTTTTCAGCACGCAGAATCTGACTGTGCAGAAACTATTGTCAACTGCACCGAGCAGGCAAGCTGAAAAAAATGCAACGCTTTCCCTAATCACGTTCCCTTTCAGTCGTCTTGGATTCCGTTTGTAGCAACGGCAGATAAAGCTTTTACAGGCAGTCTTATATCACACTTTAAATAATGCAACACCTGTGTCAAGCCTGTTAACATCAGCACAGGCTGGGTCAAACTTGTTTGGCACCATGTTTTTATAAACATGAACCGGGATGTATTTAGCTTCCATTATCAGGTCAAATGTTTAGCAATGATAATATTTCAGAAGCACCTAATCTTTACTTAGCTTTTTCAGTTTTCTTTCTAACAGGTAAGAGAGCACGAAACTGTGCAGAAATGATAGAGGATAACAAAGGATGGTTCTTGATCTTCAGTCAGATGCTGTTTGCTTTTAATCTTTCCCAAAAATGTCTTGTATTGAGACAAAACCCAGACATTGTAGCAGTGCTGAGACAGTGTTTTCAGCTCGGCACATTACATGTGCATAGCTGAACTGCTTTATGCTCTACTTCTGTCTAGATAGATACACACGTTGCACAAAAATAAGTCCAATGCTACTATGGGAGCTTTGTTAGTGCAATCTGCTTTGTACTTTCAGGCAAAGTCAGTGGCACTATGGCCTTAGGCATAACTCTATAACTAGAATGTCAAGATATTTATTGTGAGCTAACCCAATAGTGACTGAGAATACGCTTGCTAAGGTTTAGTAAGCATATGTTATGTATAATGTGCTGGTTTTTCTTTTTTTTTTTTTTTAGCTGTTGTCACAGTTTAAGGCTGGGCTGAGTATTAAACAGATGACAGATGCTTTCTGTTAACCCATTCCCTCCCCAGAAGGGGAAGGGAAAGAGGAAACAGAGAGAGGCTTATGGGTTGGAAAAGTTGAAACAGCTTTAATGAAACAATAACAAAAAATTATAATAATAATAATAGAAATAATAATGGACTATATACAAATATATACGAAACCAATATCGCGCTCCCACGATGACGACCACGTCACCCAGATGCTGTAGGGCAGATCCTGGGAAAGTTCTGGACTGGACTCGGCAGCAGGTAGGGAATGGATTCAGGAACTCACAGGTCGGGATCGAAGGCAGAAGACGCGGACAGAGTCCTTCTCAGATGCCGGCCACAGAAGAAGAGAGCTTGACCCTTGTGATCCCTCGGGTTTATACTGACTATGACGCGTATGGGATCATTCATTTGGTCAGTTCTGGGTCACCTGTCTGACCCGCTCCTCCCCACCGCAGGGTTGCAGGTGTGACCACTTTTCTGCCCTTTCACTTCCAGCACATAAGAAAGTTAGCAGAATCAAGCAATGACCTTGGTTTCCATAGGAATAAGTATAAGCAAGAGCCTTTCTTCATACCATTCCTACTGATGTTCCAGCACTAACTGTAAACATCAAGCCTTATCACTCCTAGGAGCAGACACTGTCTAGAAAACATGCTGTTCATTTCAGAGAGTGCAGGCACTTAGAACAGACTTAACTGGAAAGTAAAATTACTAAAAAGACATTTGGTTCTGTCCTAGCTCAAACCAGGACAGCTGTGGATGGTCAGTAACTGCTGATAATGACCCATGCGACGGTGAGCCATGAAAGACCGCTGTGTAAACTGGCACGGACAGCTTCCTGTTGCTGCCTCTGTCTGGTTTGGTGGGAATGTGAACTGCAGCTGAACAAATTGTGTTTTCCTTTCTATTTGATGGCACAGCTGTGCAAAGAGGACCAGGGCCCTGATCTAGACTGGAGTCCTTGGGTACTCATACAATAATAATTATTAACTTCAAATTGCCTGCAGTCCTTCTGATGTGTGACTTGACACTGTGGGGACAAAACTGTGTAGGAGATTTATGCAATGTCTTCCCTAAATGTCTTTTTCCACCTTAGGAAGCCTGGAGATGTAATAGTTGTTATGAAAACTGGTGCATGTATGCTCATGCACATCTTTTGATGAATATGAACTTCTACGAAGTGTTAACAGCTGTCTCTGATATCTTGTTCTGCCCAAGGCTACTGACTGACTGGAACATAAATTAGATGCTATAGATCGTAGTAAGTTTTACTCTAGACTTTAGCAAGGTGATTCAAAGAAATAAATCTGAAACTGTTGAAGTCAGAGAAAGGGAGATCTTTGGAGTGATTCTGGAAAGCAAAAATGAAATCCAGCATCTCAGTTACTCATAGATACTTAATAGTGCTAACAGACTCGTGGAAGTGCTCTCAGATCTCAGATGTGTGCTGTGGCAGAAATATGCTATAAATACCTTTCCAGAACTCACGAAGGTAAAGGTCATGCTACATAGCAAAACACCTACAACCTAAATCATTGCAGCTTAGATGCAGTCAGTGCCACAGTTTTCACACTGCTCGCTCTCACATAAGTTTCCATTCTTAAAATGTGGAGGAAACTACCGTTTCAGGGTCTCAAACAATGAATTGCAGTGAAAGAAAAAGCCGTTCCTCCATTTCAACACTAAAATACTTTGTGATGGCCCACTTGTCCTTATAGATTTGAAAGGGATTCAGGTAGAAGTTTGAAATAATCCATGCTCCAGTGGGTATAAAATAATCCCTCCCACACGCATCAGTGGGGAAGGGGTGAGACTCTTGGCGCACACCGGGATGCATCCTATGCATCACAGACCCGTGTGAGCTGGTGAGCGCGATGCTCTGGTGGCAAAAGGGAGCAGGGAGGTGGGAATGTGCTGTTGTGTGCGTTCATTCCCTGAGCACCTAGCTACTCTGCACACCGGTGATTTTTTTTCACGTGTGAAGATATATTCTTTTGTAACCGAAAAATAAAGGGTTGCTTCTGCTCAGGAAGTGCTGAAGACACAAGCAACTCAATGCTTAAAGTCAGCCATGCCACAATTGGCTTTAAACAGGGTTTAGCTGGAACTGCGTCTTTACAGAAGGAGACCTTTTTTTCGGAGACACAAAGACATTCCAGTACCTTCTGTGGTTTGGCATAGTATCTAGTGAGAAGAGGTGGTTCCAGTTTGTTGCCTCCAGCTGATATTTGGTTGTATGAAGTACTTCGTAAGTTCTGGAAGGGTTTTCATGCGTCTCTGGGCATGGCTTAGAAAGCTTGGCTCATTTTGTTCTCTGTTTTGCTAGGAGAAATGTAGCTGAGAAAGTAACCGAGTTTTGGGTGATGAGAGGATATGTAGGACACTGAAAGCGAGATGAAAATTAAATGCTTCTGATTTCTGAAATAGAACATGAAACTGAAAATTTGCATTCCTTTATAGCACTTCAAAAGTGTCTAACTTTTACTGAATAGCACTTACTGAATCTGGGAAATCTGTGCTTTATCAGAGCATGGAAAGACTCTTAGCAGTCTCAGCATATCAGCTAACCTAATGTTAGAAAATGTACCTGGCACCAATAATGATCCTCTTCTAAAACAGCGTTATTGCTGAGGTGTTCCTAATACTGACCTTCATCTAAATTCCTTTGAATAAGGGAGCTAGAAGCCACAATAATTGTATAACTTAAGAAAATAATTTGATTGCTCACATTTGGAAATCCTACCTGTTTGTAGCATTTTGGTGGGCGTGAGCTCAATACTGTGCAAATGGAAATTTAAGCGTTCTTTTTCAGTATTTCTAATTCAATATAAAAACCTAAAGTATAAAATTACTTTTAATAACCTGTTCTTTGCTCACAACCTTCCTAGTTAAAGATGAGAACAGCCTGTGAAATTACAAACGTCTTCCCATGCAATTAAAGACTGTGTTTCTGTTTTGTGTTCTCCATTCTCTGTTGTTACTTGGTCATTCTATTCTGAACTATTTTCCGACTAGGGAGTGAACGTAAATTGACTTTTCATTTGGCATAGGAGAATGCTAAGTCATGTTATAAACCTCCATTGTGCACAACTATAAAGTTTTGGAAGTATACCTCCCCAACTTCTGACTATACCTCAGGAAATGAAAGAATCTTTCTGGACTCTTTGAAGTGAGTTGCTGCAAGCTTTGCTGCTAGCATTTGTAATGTGAGACTTGAAACAACCATTCCGTATTGATGCTAAAACTGTTCCTCCAAGGAATACCCTGTGTTTCATGTGGTCATCCTTCATTTTTCTCACGGTAAGTTTAATTCTACTCCAGGTTCACCAGATTCCTCTTCTTTCAAACTGTTCTTATAGTTGTTCAAGAGCAAAAGGGGATTACAAGAACAAGGAGAAATTGTCTTGTAATTATTTATATTACATTAATATCTCTCAATACATACTACATATACGGGTTTTTAAATTCCTTGTGCAATTTCTTCACGCAAATTAAAGTATGTTCTTGAAAGTGCTTGATCCTGTTTATCAGTCATGGGCTCAGAATATAAGAAGTACTCTTTTTCAAACAAACAGAATTCTATACTTAGAAAATTAACTATTTTCTTATTAAAAGCAGCTGTTATGGCAGATACTACTTATCAATAGAAAGAATACAAAAATGCAGATAAGGACAACTGTGGAAGAGAAAATTCAGTAAGGCTGAAACTGTGGTTCAGATGAAGTCATGTAACGAATTAATCTGACCAGAATTAAGCATGTGTAGAAGTGCAGTCGTTTGTGCAGTGGGTAAGGACAGAAACGGAACCACACAGGTCACCCATCTCAGCTGTGAGGCGGTAGCACAGACCATTTGACGTGGAGACCAACTTTGAGAGATTGTCCAAGCAAGTGAGCAAGTCTTTTCGTGACCACTAATCCTCTGTAAAAGCTGTCAATATACTGGCTGAAACTGCATTAACCAAAAAATGTCCCCTGCTAGCCATTAATTCCCAGTAAGTACCCAGTGTTGATCATTATGGCTTAAAACTGGTGGTTTTTTCATTAAGAATAAATGCTCAGTCACTACTCTTAGAGACAAGATCTCTGTTCTCAGTAGTCATTTGGAAATCATAGTTCCACCCTAGGTCTTTGTCCGTAGCTGAAGTAGGAGGAAGAATATACTTGCTGTCTCGAGAAATCCTTTTGTTTTTTCTTTCCCTTTCTCAATCGGCACTTGGTTTGGAACATCAAATGACTCAGACTTCTTACTATTGCTGTGAGACTCAAGCCCAAAGTAGCGTGGTTTTTTTATAGGATGTATCATCCTATGGTCTTAGTAACGGAAAATACCAGGACAGAGTTGACGCATCGGATTCCTTTTCAGTAGTTTTGGTTTACCCACACTGATTAAGATAGTGTAGAGAATGTTGTATGCAGACTGTTACAGATGTGACAAGCTATTTATTTGTCCCCACAAGTGGACACAAATAAGACACTGTACAGCACAAGCCATCCCTGTCTTCAAAGAAGAGGAAGGTTCAACTCCCCTCTTTATCACCAGCTTAGTGCATAACTGAAGCTAGGAGGTTTCTGTGCCTTCCTGTCTTCATATGCAGTTGTGTATTTATTAAAGAAATTCTGAGATGAATTTATGTGGTCTGTATTCTGTTAAACTGGATAACTGAATTGTTTTTTCTGGACTTAACATTTGAGTCAGACTTAAAAATGGGATCATCCCTCGTAAGGACACAAATAGTGATGGGGGTTTTTCACATTTTCCAGGTGAGTCATTTTTCAGCTTCTCTAGCTGTGATAGTTAGTCAGATTGTGATCAACTGCATGAAGCAATCACAGGCTTTGAGCATGAAAACAGATAACAGTTACAAGTGATATTCTTTCTAGTAAAGTGTTTTCTTGCTCTGCTGTGTGCTGTTACATGTCTTCTCTTTGTCTGTTCTGGATCGGTATAAGTAAACATGCTTAGAGTAATGAATGAGTATTAAAACTGTAGTTTCAGCAGTCTCGCAAGAAGATTTTTAGGGAGAGAGACATCATTGCTCTAGGAATGGTAAAACAAAGAGGCTTGTCTCCCTTGGCAAATCTTAACAAAAGGTATTTGTTGACCACTGTTACGAGATCCACAACAGGGTTTTTGTTCATGATGTAAAAGTGATGAACAGAGCTGTAGTGGTAGCTTCACTTAATGCTTCATCACATTCACGGGCTGCTTCACAATCTGGCAAGTTTTGGACAGATTTTACCTCATTATCAGTAACAAATGTTGGTGAAACTTAGCCTGTGCTTATGTACCATAGTTTTCTTGGTTCAAAAGTAAAAAAGAAATTAAGAGCATAAGAAAGTTGCAACTACCTTACTGATGCTGGAAGATCGGTAAAATCACTGTGAGTTTAGATACAGACAAAAAGCACTCCTAACCACACCACACCACGCCCCCCACATAAGGAAACGGTTTACACTTCACTAATGAAGAAGTTGGCTCATAAAAGTTGCCCTCATGCTAGCATCTGCATGTATACGAGAAATAGCTGTTGCTGCAGTTGTTCTAATCTGTTTACAAATCAAAAAAACCCAGTGCTGTCACATGGGAAGACTTAGTCTCATTGCTTAGAAGTGTTGCCGTTTAGAACCTAGACATTGAAGAAAAACCTTGCAAATATGAGATATTCCTAATTTGTGCCCATCTCTGATGCCTCAGGCAATCTTTATCGTTGACAGCTAAATTATCTGGAATGCCGAAAAGGCATGTGTTAGGGGAAGGAAGGAGAGAAGCAATCCATAAAGCTATTTGCTCACTGTCTTAGGTCTGCTATGCAGTTCTCTTGACAGACACCATGATTAAACCAGTAATTTAGACTGGCACCTGATGATAAGAAGAGGGAGTTCCATTTTGTATACTGTAGCAATAATTACAGTTAAAATAACCTTTCAAAGGTGTGCGCTCCTCAGTACTCCTTCCAGTAATCACTGCATGTTACTGGAAGTTGATATATGATCTAGATGACCGAGACGCCTGAAAGCAAATAGCAGCATTGCAATATGCTTTTTGTGCTCCTGCTACCAAACACGGCTAAGATTGTCCTGCTGCTTAAAAACTCCTGGGTGTGATCTGTGTTTTCAGTAGATGCGCAGCACTTGTTCCTAACGCCTCGCTACACCTAGAATACAAGACTGACTTACATAAAAAAAACGTAAATACTTTCATTCTCAGAGACTGAGAGGTTTACCTACAGGTTGTTTTTTTTTTCTTGTTCTGAAACAACTATAAGGTCAAACTGTGTCTTTAAGGAAGAGCAATCTCACGCTGTAGTTCACACCGGTGCTCAGATACTTTTCTGCTGTATGCTAATGACTTCTTCCTTGGACTCGCATCAGCCTCAGTTGCAATGCTGAATTGGGCCTAATTGCTGTATCTGAAAACAGTGCAGTTGCAAAGGTCTAATCCAAGTGAGACAGCTGCAGGATTTGGACACTGGACACTTACTGAGCGAAGCGAGCCCATTTTTACTTTATTGAACTGAAAGCTAGCTCTGGCTGAGCAATCATTGAATTATGTTAATGACATTCTCAATTCCCTCCTTTCCACCTTGTTTCATCTAATTCTTTCCCTATCAAATATATTTCTTCTGCTTTTCAGTGTTTTGAGACACACACGATCATTTTAATAAGTATATTTTTTTGTAGTGTGATATCAGAGGAGTCACAGCCACTTGTCTGTAAAGCAGAGTACAACTTGCATTGGTGACATAAATTTAGCAACATGCAATATTCCAATCCTCAATATTTTTCCAGGAGGACTTACATTGAAGAGAGAAATGCAAGATGCCTTTTTAAAGCGAAAAAAGGACTGGTGGCACCTGATTCTTTCTTTAGTGGTCTTTTATGAAAAAAAAAAAAAAAGTCCTGGATAGTTGGTAAAGCTGCTGAAGATTTGAATTACTGGCTAAGGTCATTTGAGGTCTCTTAATGGAAATAGATGTGACGCACCTGGATGTCAGGACGTAGGTCTGAAATCTTGGGGAATTGATGAACTGTTGTCAGGAGGATCTAGGAGTGAATGGAACTTGCCAGTAGCAACCTTCAGGGAACTGCTTTATACCTGCTGCTAAATCATTCATAGGCATAGAACAGACTTCAGAACAAGCCCAAGCAGGCAGTTAAAAGACATGATTTATTGACTTGTTTTCCCAGTCTTACTGAAGTGAATTATAGTCATCCAGTTATTAATCCCTATAAATTAACTAGTAGGGAAGCTGTATATATTTGGACTTCGAGATAGAGATGAAAGCATAAGGGCAGGACTTTATCCTTTGAAGCGACCCTTGTATTTGTTTGCCCGCATTAACTTGCTGATTAATCTGTTGTTCAATTTCCTATTTCTGTGGAGTCCAGGAAGGCGACTAGCAATTTAGCAGCACTGGTAAATGTCCCTGTTTTAGAACATTGGACTGCAATACTAATAACTGTTTAGACTTCTATAGTCTAATGAGTACTATAAATATACCCATATGAAACAAATTTAGTCTTAGATTCTTCAGGATTTGTCAGAAGTGTGTTATGGGTCCCAAAATTAAAGCACCATTGGTTTTTCACGGTGAAGATAATCAGTAGGAGATAAGAAAACCTCGAGAGAGTAACTTCAGACTTTAAAATCACGTATGAATTATAACGCCAGCAGTCTTCAGAGTTATTTCTGCTCATCAAAGGCAAATTTATTTAACTGTGCGAAGGCACAGTTCAAGCTATGGATTTCCCTCATGAGTTGAAGACCTGCTAATTTCAGATAAGGCTTTAATGGTATGTGTACATTGCAAAGCAGTTATAAGGTATCAGTAGCATATCTATAAATTTTCAGTCAAAGCAGTTGATACAGTTTGAGTGGAGTAAAATCATATATGGACAAGCTAAGTCTGCTTTGACCAGCAACAGACTGACATTGATTGGCACTGATCCATAATGTCATGAGCACAAGTCCTTGTCAGCTATTTATAGATTGCTCTCCTGAGCTTATGTTGTCAAATGCATGAAGCAAACAAAAAACCCCCAGCATTTTCCCATTTTCTGCTGCGGTCATCTTAATGGTGTCTTTTACAGGCACATTTTTATGAGGTCCATATGAACTGTCAAAAAGGAGTGTGCGGAGGGTACATTTGCAGTCTGCTTGTCCTGTTTTGTCTCTGTTGTCTTCTATCGTAAATCTGAGAGAGACAGGAATGTAGATGAGCATACTACCTAACAACTCCATCTTGTTCAAATTGTCGCCAGCAGGGTTATCAAAGTCACCTGTTCGCGTGCCGCTTGCTGCAAACATCCAACCGAGCAGCACTGTCACTTGTGCGGTCAGTGGTGCCATCTTTTAGTAACAGCTGACCAGCAGTTCTCCAGAAAAATGGCTTATACCCTAGGGAACAGCAGGGGAGGAAGTGTTCATGGCCAAAAAGAAGAAATCGGTATGTATCACTGCAGACCACAGTAACCACAGACGCTGTGCCTTTATGCAATGGGGCTCTAATCCAAGCGTTCATTTTTTCTGGTGACCTTGGCATCCAGCAAGATGAGCTTAGATGGACTGGATGCCATTTAACGCTGCCTCCCGCTCACCCCAAGGGCCAGCTCTCTTTTCCTGCAGGCAGGCCTGGTCTGATGCCGTTGGCCGGTGGTAGCGGATTCAGTGCTGTTGCTGCTGACAGACCCATGGAAACTGCTGCCATGATGCTCTGTTCTGGGATGAAATATTTCTTCCCCATCTGGAGCCTGCACACCTGATGAGCATGCTGATGATGCTTGTTACTGCTTATCACCACCCTAACATTTGCAGTGGGATTCCCCTCTTTCAGTGACATTTGCAGTTCCTTCTGAAGTGGTTTTGTCATTTAGAGATACCCAGGTGGGATGCATTGATGCCTCAGCTAACCTCTGCCAAACAAGACAAATGCACGAGGAATGTAGCTGGTCTTGCGCCTAAAAAAGTGAGTTCCAAGGCCAGAATCACTTCAACGGCTCGTGAGGAAAGGCTGCCTCACAGAACACAGTCTTCTCCCTGTCGCACGCACACATTTACTGCCTTGTTTTGTTCACACCCTTCCCTTACTCTGTCCTTTCTCACATTTGCTTTGTTTTCACTAATTGTGGTTAAAGTTGCCTTCCTTCACCCACCTTCCTGATTTCTAACGGACTAAAGGTTTTTCCTTCCTATGCTCTCCAGTTTCCTCTAACATCATTCACGGAGCAGCACTGTGAGCACAGGGGCAGTCTCAAGATCTGTTTGTCGTGAAAATACTGCATGCCAATCATTTTTGATGGTAGCATTATGTGTTGATAGAGTAAATTTGTGAAGCTTCTTTTTCCATCATAGACAGGCTGTTATTCTTACCTTTCACTCCAATTACTGCATACTCTACTGCACTGTGAATTTTTCCAAAGCTACTTAGGTGTTGGAACGAAAAAGCCTTCATGACCTTTCTGAGGAAATGATTAGTAACTCGTGCCTGTTTCTGGCCAGTGAGACACTGAAGGAAGTTTTGCAAAGGGAAGGTGTAGCAGACTTACTGTAATGTCAGAGTATGTTTTATTGCAAGGGATAGGATTTAAGATGCACTGTAGTGTCATTTTGTTTTGTTTTTCTGAGGGGGAAAACCAAATGCATTCCTAGAGCCTGATTCTAGCCAGATGGGATTTCCAAAGCCGTGTGGAAGTGCTGAGGGCTCAGAGTGCCCACTTCCATCAGACACTGAGTTCCTGTCAAAAGCTGCTTTGAAAATGCTGTCTGTTCAGCCTGCCTGCACTGAAGAAATTAGCCCAAAGCATCTCCCATTTTCCCAGAGGCTTGAACAGTCCAAAAAGAGTTTCTAAACAAGTTAATCAAGTTTCACTAATTACTACAATAGTAGTACATTAGTACTAGTGTTGTACTAGTACTAGCACAACCCTAGTACTAGTTAGAATAGCACTGTGAAAAAGATAGCAACAAGGTACTTCTGAGAGAGTTGCTTTTTATTCTTTAAGAGTTTTGAGGCAGACAAATGTATCCCAATTGCTTGGAGTGCTTTTTGATATGTTTGATTTCAAGCATATGATTTATTTCCAATGAGCACTGAGATATGTTATTGAGCCATGGTATTCTAAAGGATGCCTTATCTGAGGACCAGAGTCTTCATTATTTGTTTTGTATAAAACTGAAATCTCCCTTTACTTGAGGGAGACCATTGATATTTCATCAAGGAAAAGGAAGGTGACTGCAGTTCGTTTAAGATTGTTTTGTGAAAAATGCTAGTAACAAAGGGGAAGAAGAATCTTGGAAAGGAGTCTTTGCTAAAGGTTTCACAGATGTGCTCAGAGGAACACTTGCTTCTGTATCTACTGTCATGAACATTCCCACTCCCGAGTGTGAGAAGCAACTATTTTGTATTGCCATCACTTAGTAGCTACTTAAGCACCTGATCTATAGTCTTTAACTTGTAACCCACCATGTTATTGAAAAGCTTTGTGCACATTTGCTAAGTGTAAACGTAGCTGGGACCACCACGAGTGTCCTGTGGGTACATAATCTGTTTGGATTTAGATGTGCGCTCTGTTTGGCTTTCCCGTCTCCCAGAATTTGCAGGCTGGTTTGACAAATGTGCGGAGCTGTGAACACAGCTGGCTGAAATCCCGTTTTACTTGCACGTCTTATTTAAGTAAGGAAATGACTTGATATTTTGTTTCACCCAGCAATGGAAGGATTTCCCTGCCTTGAAGGAGATTTGCTATAGTAAGTGTTCCTTGCATGCAGAGATTAGCTAAACAACTGTATCATCCCACTTTGATACTTGATTGGTTCCAGGATAAACCTCTTCTCTCTTTGGGCAGAACCCACCAGCAAACTTATGCTTACGTGCTGAGCCACATTTTTCTCTTAATTGAAGTGTGCAGTTACACCCAAGCATACCAGAGCTGAAATACGCCCAAGAGCCTATAGCGATCGGATTTGGGGACGAGTTATTGGCACTTAGGATTGGCTATGCATTTTCTGCAGGACCAAGCAGTACAAAGGTAAGGCAAGAAAACTTAAGTTTAAGCTCTTGAGAAATAGTGTGAAACAAATCCGGTTTAAAAGGTGGCCTGTTCTGATCAGAATGGTGCCTGGGCTTCCAGCACACTACCTGGGAAGAAAATGAAACATATGCATCAGAACAAGATTTTATTATGGTTCAGAGGTACTTGCCATTGGAAAAGAAGAGAAGAGAAAAGGAAAGGAAAGAAAGAAAAAAGAAAAGAAAAGAAAAGAAAAGAAAAGAAAAGAAAAGAAAAGAAAAGAAAAGAAAAGAAAAGAAAAGAAAAAAGAAAAGAAAAGAAAAAAGAAAAGAAAAGAAAAAAGAAAAGAAAAGAAAAAAGAAAAGAAAAGAAAAAAGAAAAGAAAAGAAGAAAAAAGAAAAAAGAAAAAAGAAAAAAGAAAAGAGAAAAGAAAAAAGAATCTTTGCTGAATCGAGGCTGAACTCAATATTGCTCTTGCCTCCCACTGAAAGGAAAATCTACAGAAATTATTTTTATCACTGAAGGGATTAGAGGCACTCCTTAGGATGTTCTTATGCTACTGAGATAGTCTCCTGAACACTAGCTGGTGTGGAAAATCAGTGTCCTGGCTGTTACGGTCACATCTGTTAATTCTTCTGAGACTGCTTTTGGGTTCCTTCAGTTTGGGAAACTTCAATCATAGCTAAACACAGCTCCTCACCATCTGTCTCCAACCCCTGCTGTACAAAACCCAAACTGTAGCAGGAAGAGTAATGGCAATTGACATAAGTACTAATGTTGTTTGACTGAATCTTTTGAGATACTTTATTTGAACCGCAGAGTATGTGTTTGTTTCAAAATTAACTGCATTTCTTTTAAAAAAAAATTTCACTTGCAACTCTTCCTTTCAAGTATAAAGAGAGTGGACTGTGGAAGCTCTAGATTTGATCTTCTGAGTTACAGCTCTTCAAAAGCTACAGGGGCCATTCCTTTTTTTAATTTTTTCTTCTACTCTGTGCTTAGAGACCAAAGTAAATTGGCCTCATTTTCTTTCCTTTACTGAATTTTCTTTTCAGAGAGCATTAGTAACTGAATACTGTGCTTTCATTTTGTACAATTATAAATGTTTTCAAGCACTAGTAAAACCTGTAAAACTTTAAAACTTTCTCCTTTACCCTTCCCCAGTACCATAGCATATGTACACATAAATACTGCTCCAAATTCTGAAAGACTTCGAAAGGAATTATACCTTCGGATTCTTTTAGTGAAGCAGACATTTTCTTAAAAACACTTGGACATTGACCTGGCTTCAGTCCAGACTAACATATTTTGTTTTTTTCATTATCAAGATGTAAGAAATTTGCCATTTCAGAATATTTGCACAGGTGACACCATAAAATAGATAAATAGGCTTGGAGGAATTTCTATATCCTGTACAGAAAAAGTCAAGCCTTCGTTGTGTTCTTAGGCCCTTGCATTTTAAGGTTTATATTTAAAAGTAATTAATCTCAGCAATTTAAAATTACCACTTGGGGTCTTAGAATTATTCTCTATAGTGTTTGTTTTTTCTTTTCCACGAATAGCATCTGTTCAATAACTGTTGAGAGACAGCTAAAGGAGTGAAGGAAGCATAGTCATTTCCTTTGATATGTCATACAATTTGTGAAGAGTTCAATTTAGTCTTTAATTTTGCTTTAAACTAGTAAGTAATGTTCTTAATGTATGGTATGAGGCATATATGAAAAACAGGTTTATTCCTTCAGTGAGCACCCCACACAGGAAAAGTCTACCTTTTTACTTACTATGTCAGTTTAAGGACTCTGTGGCAATAGTTGCCCTCCGAGTAGCCTGTGGCTCCCAAACGCTCCGGCTGCCTGGTTCCACACGGGATCAGAGCTGGGAGCTCCGAGTGCAGGCAGATCACTTTTCTCAGCCATAATAGGGCTTGGCTTCATTTTGACTCTGGGCAGACGCCTTTTTTAACACATTTAGGGTTCACAGTTTTGCCTGATAAAGCATAGCCCTCAAAACCAGTATTTCTCAAACTTTTAAAATTCAAAGGATGCCTTAGCATTTCTGAAACAATGACCGTCTAGACAACACTGCTGTAGCAGCTTCCTTTTATCAACTTTTGCAAGTTTTGGTTCAACTCTGAATTTTCATTTCATGTTTTATTCTTGCTGTTCTCATTTTGCAGGCTTGAATATGTGTATGGTGTTGGGTTTGGGGGCTTTTATTTACAGATGTTTTCTGAGTTACATTCAGGTGCTTTTCTAGATCCCAGAATGTGAAGAACAAACACTTGGAAGCCATCAGAAACACAGAACCTGTGCTTCTCCTAATTCTTTCATACATCAGTATTAACATCTTTGGAAAATTATTTTGTGTCTGCACTTCAGGATCTAGCTGTTTCTGGACTCCTTATTAAGCTGATGAAATAAGAAGCTGTTACTTTGTACTGCCAAGAGCACTGCAAAAAGCGATCTGTTTTGCTCCTTCAGCACCACTGTGCTTCACAGCAACTTTTAATATGTGCTAATCTATTTATCTAGCCCACATTACCTATTATGAGGAAAATTAACAATGAGGTTTTAATTTGACTGCATTTCCATTTTACAAAATTGAAATGGGAATTAAAAGATATCACAGGAGACTGCAGGATAAAGATACTGCTGGAATCAGTAGCCCACACCATAAGCACACCAAAGTCTACATGATGCTGAACCCTCACTTAAAGCTCCCCTAACCTGAGGACACCCATTGCCTTGTTGACTTGCATCCCTTCTGAAGAACAGAGGAAGGGTAGGTTTAATGCCTCTATTACTGTCACGCAATTAAAAAATTAGTCTTACCTTTAGATCCAAGTGTTTTGAGTGTACAGTAACTCCATATGTCCCTAGAATACTTCCTCCATAAGTTTTGTATACCTTTCAGCTGTTTCTGATGCGAAGCATGCTGAGATAGTACCTAGGGTTTCCATGGAATATTGGCCTTTATGTGTGTGATTTAATAAGGCATGCTTATAGTAAGCACAGAGGTAGTTACCCTTTACCTTTTGCATTAAAAATAATTCAAAATGGACGGGTCAAGTAAGGTTTCTATATTATTTCCAATTTCATGAAACAGCTTCTGGCAAGACTTACGAAGAATCACTTCAGATGAGCATTTTTTTAATCATAAAGCAAGACGATAAAGTGACTGGACTAAACACATTATTGTCTCTTGTCAATAAGTAAAATGAAAGGAGAGAGAACATCTGTGACCACAGAAGAATTCAGATAACAGAAAATTGAACACGCTTTACTTTGGAAGGCTTGTACTGAATGTAAAGAGGTGGGTTTTACTCTGCCGGTTGTCCTTACTTTTCTGTACAGATTTTTTCTTTTTTTTGAATGTTAGAATAATCTAGCCCCTAAACAGCCAGAACATGCATCTTACCACAAAGGCTGTATTTTGAACACTGATGGTAGAAAAGCACATCAGTTATGAAATATTTCACAACGGCTTGAATTGAAATTTTAACTTGATATCCAAAAAAGCCTGCTTAGCGAAACGAGACATAAGTAGAGACTACTATTAAAATGTAGTTTAGCGCAGCTTTGTCAACTCAGCTTTGAAAAGGATGCTCACATGGTAACCTAATCGCTGGAAATAAAAGGTGACAGTATCTGTTAAAGTATATTCTGGACATCATAAATATCATGAGGGGGTTTTGAAAATCTGCTTTTAATTTGACGGTACAATGTCATGCTTATCTAATAACCACTTTTGTTACTAATACTCATATTAATCACTGGCATTCTGTGTCATAGAGTTAGTAGCAGATTCCAAGCCACCAGCTGCGAATGCGGATTTTATAGCCTTTACATGTCCCAGTATGTTGTGCGTTCCTTTATTCTTAGAGTCATGCCATGACCATTCAGTTGGGAAACTCTGCTTCTTTCGGTGTTTCAGTGTCACTCTCCTCCTCTATGATGTCTTCATCCTCTAACTCTCCAGTTTTAATTGTAGTAACTGTGAAGAGATTAAATTCCCATCTCCAGTGGCATTCTCTGTGCATGTGCTTCCCCACCAGCCCACCTGAGGCTTTTGGGTTTTCACGGCACTGGCACCGTACACGTCAGTCGCAGAAAATCAAAGGCCAAGTGGCTTCTAAAAATTATTCATTTATGGCTTTCTACTGAAGCCATGTTTTTAAGCTCTACAGGAAAAAGATTAAATGAAAGCAGAGTTTCTAGCATATTGTATAATACCAAGATCTGGAATTTTTAGGAAAAAAAGCATGCCTAATGCTTGTGGTAAAACCCGAGGATGAGCAGCCCTGATTTTGATCTCTTTGAGACATCAGACCCTGCAGGGCAGGGTGACTTAGTCTCTATTGGAAGTGCTCCTGTTGAGACTGTGTTGGAAAACTGCTCTCAGTCCTGAGTCTTCAGTCTAATTCTGACCTGAGATACACAAGCCCACATCCCATCAGTTTCTCTTGTACAGGTGTTGCTAATGGAAAACTTCAGCCTTTTAATTTAGCTCAACGGTAAGTCTCAACTAATACTTAGTCTCAAACCCTAGAAATTACTTAGAAGAAAAGAAAATTACTCATGGTTTACAACACTATCCGCATTCACTGGTTGCTTTATTTTTTTTACAGGGAGGAGAAGGAGAAACTTGACCATCGGGGTTAACTCTCCTCCTTTTAAGTTTAGTCTGGTAGATGTCAAAAAAACCAAACAATCCTCTGGTTATGGGTAAGAAATTTGAAAAGACTGGCTACCACCAATGGTACAATTGCTTTCTGTTTCAGCTTTAGCAGAAGGGAAGAAAGAGCGGGTGCGCAGTTTCCCAGGAAGCCAGTGCTCCGTAATTCAGGGCTGGACTTCAAGTCCTCATGCCAAAATTGGCTGGAGTTTTCAAATCTGCCCTTCTGATTTGGGATCAGCTCTTCTAATAAGCTGAAATCCCTTTCACTACCTCTTTACAGTTAATCAGATTTTATCGATTCGTGCTTACTTCAATGAGTGACTTGGCACCTTAGAAGTCAATATGGGAAATTATTTTTCTAGCAAACACCCTCCTTGTCTTAAGTTACCCAGAAGGGCTCACCTTCCATCCATCCTAGCACCTGTAACCAGCGGCTGATGGGGTAGCTCCATTGGCACCAGGGGTTGTGGCAGACGCAGACCTCCTGGATGAAGTGAAATGCTGGAGCCCTGTGCTTGATGGTGGGTCGTGGGGAGGGTGGCGGTTAACACCTCAGTGTGGACTTGGAGATGGGCACGTCCTCCACCTCACCCACATCTCCATGCTGACTGCTAACCCGATCATGCTAAAGTTTATTTTAGCTGCCTAACTGCATATTTAGTCAACCAGCATTCATATAAAAAGGAAAATTCATTAAAGATTAGTTCCTACTCACTTAAACTGTAGCTACTCTGGAGAATTTTTGCTTCATTTTAACACAAAGATGTTTTCATTATTCCATTCCCATCATTGATAAACAAAGCCAAGTGGAACTTAAAAAATATCACGGACTTCATAACAACTTGAAAAACAGTTAAAACTACCAAGTTTTGTCAATCGAAGTATATCAATTAAAGTGATGCAGGGAACATGATGAATGCTTTTAGATAATGTTAATATGATAAGCTATTGAAACTAACCTGTTTTAACCAGCACTTCGCTGGTAGCATAGAATAGTTATGGACTAAATCTGGAAGAAAATTGTGATCCACATAATTATTCTAAAATAAAATTTCTTTCGAAAAAAACCCCTGTCTGTTCCTCACAAACAGCTTTCCAATTCTACCTACCACTGCTTCTATTGGATCAACAAATGAGATATTCCTTAGAGGATAGGATATTTGAGTTATGCGTGGCAGGTTTTGTTTTGTTACCGAGGTAGGTAGAGATATTTTTTTATATAGGTACACGCTCTGCAAGAATGACGGTTTATAGAGTACCATCTGCTCATTTCTACTCTATCCATTTTTATCACCGGTAGAGAGTGAAGTTTTTAATTTTCCTCAGTGTTCTAACTAAATTTCTTATATATTTAACTTTTTTTTTCCCTAAGTCTTAGGAACAGAGCCCACACACAGAACTGAGTGGTCAGCAAATCCACACACTCAAGGGAACAAAAAGATGAAGCGTAACGTGGTTACTGGTTTAATACCTGACAAATCTGTCTGGAGACAATGGCTGAGGATCCATATACACTCATGTAAATGAAACTGCTTCTTTGCATTGAGATGAGCCTCGTAAACCTATTTTCTGGAGAGTCTTTATAGCACAGTTGCATCCTTAACTTCTATGACTCAATACCATTTTTGATTCATTGTTTATTCAACTAAGAAATCTTCTTATGAACACTTTGGGGTTTTAAGCATAAAATAAATGAAAAAATACTCTTATTCTATTCTTCTGTCTTTATATTCACTGAATGTGCCAGAGATACGTGATACAATTTTTTCTGTGACTCCTCTGTGCACTTCTGTGCGGGGAGCACAAAGTGTTTGTCAGCAATAGTTAGATTTCGGAATAATGTCCTCATTACACTGTGCTCCAGTGTCAATACCCAAACCAGTCACTTAAGCATGTTCAGCCATGGGTTCCTTATGCTGTCTTCATGGTGTTTATGCATCTGTCTTATTCCAGAGGTCTGCTGCTGGACTAACTCGTCCCAGAGAAGTGCAGCAGGTTTGGCAGGGTGGCGAGGGGCAGGGGTTATGCAGAGGGTGTTGGTTTGGAGGCTTTTTTCTTTTCCTTATTTTTTTTTATATGAATTGATCCATATTCTTTCAGGCACTGTCGCGCTTGCAGTATGGTTAACACCTGCCTTTCTGCTGGACTGACCATGCTGCCAGTACAGATCCTCCCGAGGTGCCACGGCAAAGCTGTAGTCACTTCTGAGGACTTCAGTAATTAAGGACTGGGCCACTTCTTCTCATTTTCTTAATCTACAAAAAGCCTTTTCTTAGGTCTGTGGCCATTGCTGGGCTGCATGAATACAGTAACTTTCACAGCAGTCAGGTTCTTAGTTTCCATTCAACTTACAGTGAGTCATCTCTGGCGATGAGCTGTTGCCTGCATTTCTGGTTTGTCCTTCACAAAATGTTCGACTTGTGGGCTTTTTTTTTTTTTAGCAAAATAACATTTGGTATGATCAAGAAAAAATTAAATATCGCCACTAAAGTTTTAAGAAAAATTGACCTTGTTTTCTCATTTGCAGTTAGAGATGAAATCCCAGTAACTTTGAATGATTGTACAACCAAGGGATTGAGTTAGAAGAGATTCTGCTAGAAGTATGGTTAGCTGAAAAAAGGTAGAGAGTAGCAACCTGTGAGTCCTCTCTCCCTGAATCTCTCATTCCAAAGCTTAAAAGCTAGGCAAAGCCAATTCCCATCAGAGAGAAATTGCAGTAGTGAAGAGACAAGTCTCTGCCGAAAAGAGGGTATAATGTGCCCATAATTTGTATTAGTGTTAAAGGCACCTCTAAATCTCAGATGCTTATATAAAGCTGTGAATTTTTCCAGGCTTATGAATCATTATTTTCATGAATTATGAATCATGATTTGATAAAAAACAAGCACCCAGCGGTGCCAAAACCAAACTATCAAAGCATAATAATAAAGAGGATGGAAACACAGAAGATAACAAACATTCAGGGCTAAAGTGCGATTAATCTGAATGTTTATGGCTAATAAACCACCCTCTCAACTACTGTACTTCTAATTTGTACCATTTTCATGTGATTGACTACATGGTATTTGAGATCATTGTATTGTAGCTTGCTAATTAAAGAAAATTAGCAATTGGACACCATTCCGTAGGTAACAATAATATTTGAATTAGCCATAAAATACATTGTTAAACAATATGAGATGTTTTTCGCTGTTAAAAAATACTGTTGCATCAGAGCTAGCAGTATTTCTCTGCACAACGCTATTCAGAACTGTGGGACCACAGCGTTCTAATCACAGCTGGCTGCAGTGCAGGCAGAAAATACCAGCACTGAAGAAATAATCTATAATGAAGAATTTGTTCTGCAAACGAATCATTTTCTCATTATGGAACATGATAATCAAGATTCTTACTAATTTAATCATTCTTTAATTATATTGGATTTGGGGAGGGAGGCGTTCCATTTTTTAACCGCCTAGGTCCGCTGATGGTAAATTCTTCCCTGCAATTTCTCATCATTTAAAGTACTTGTATTAGTTGTTGCTGTGCAGATCAGTTCTGCAAATGCAAACTCTTTGGTGAACTATAAATGTTCACCTCAGGAGAAAGTAAAAATTAACTTTGAAAGTACTGGTACATAAACTATGCAATTTCATTTTTCATGAACACAGCACCATTAAAATTTAATTATTTGCATGTCATTTGAAAGTTAGCAGAAAAAAAGCTGCCAGGTTGAGTTTTAATGTAAACACATAGTCACGGGGCTTTTTGTTATTCATCCTCCTCTGAAAAATAAATTTAGTCAACATTACATCGTTACATTGTTATAACTCAAGCTGGTCCCTATATTCAGGCTGCTGAATATTTCACAAGATTTCGTGTTTCCAGAAGTCACCAGTAAAGATCTAGAGCATATACTGGACATGTTGTAATCTTCCTGGATGGCAAAAATATCAGACGTGACTCCTTTCTGCCCCACGCTGCCAGGAACAAGACTGGGAAAATGGCAAATATTGAATAAAAATGCCAGCTCTGGTGTGGGGGATCCCTCAGCCCAGATGGGTTCCCTTTGTCTGACAGCGCTGGAGCATGGGACTGCGGACAAGCACCCAGGGATGGGGCCAAAGCTGGAGCTCTCCAGAGCTGCTGCTGGTGCTGCCAAAGCCCTTGCCACATTGAATCATCAGGGAAAGAGACAGGGAAAATGCATGTTTTCCTAGGAGTGTAAGGAGTGAACATCCTGTAATTGGTTATGGAAGGAGAAAGGAAAAGACAGTCACGTAGTAATGATCTCTGGTGAATCACCTGGGTCCTCCCAGAAACCGGTACCTTGGCATCACGTTGTGTGAGGTTTTATGAGTGTGCCAGCTCGCACCAGCCCCTGCCGGAGCCTGAACGCAGGTTAGAGTCACTGACCTTTCTTTTCTCTTCTCAGTGTACATAGCCTAATGTAGACGCGTCTTCTTGCCTTGCTTTATGCTATACTGTGCTCTCCTTCTTTTCTCCCTGAGTGCTCTGGATAACGTAAAATTAACTCCATGCCACAAGAGGCATAATAGCAATAATGCAATGCAGTGGTTAAAAATCACGCCATAGACTTAAAAGACAGACAATCAGCCACCAGCACCAAATTGCCCTGAATTACAGTTTAAATTTAGTATAAATGTCAGAAAAGAGAGGTTCTTCAAAGACCGTGGGCAAGCTACAGCTTTGCCATTTGTCTCAGTGTGAGGATTATCCTGAACCAAGTCAGGAAACTGGCTGTAATTGGAGCCACTGTTCTTTCATTGATTACTTTCTCTGACTTCTAAGTACGTACGGCAGAGAGGAAGAGAAGGAGAATAAGTTCAATATGTTATTTTTGTGCAAAACCTAGGGCTGGATCGGTCCGCGCTGGTTGCACTCTTCACGAGTTGGTTGGACCCTGCTCCTCTCAGTCTGACATCCCTGATCTCAGGCACCTCGGTAGCAGTGACTTTTTCCCTTTGCTTCTTGACAAGAGGGGTGTTAGAAAAATGCTTCACGAAGACAAGGGAAGGGGATTGCTGCTACTCCACGGCTAGTATATGCCTGAGGTTAGACCTCTGTGCCATTTACCATGGTCTCAGCATCAGTTTGCTCCCTCCCAGCATCACTCTGTGTGCCCTCGCCAAAAAACCGAGGGGGTCCAGGTCAGCAGACACTTTTGTTTCCTTCTCATCTGCCTAGACACCACAAGGTATATCTGATCTACCTGTGTCAAAAGGGGAAGAGAGGCTTACAAACACTGTGCAATACAGAACTGTGCAACAAGCTAGCTTCAGACAAGGAAAGGAAAGAAATGATCTCTCGTGTGTGCCCAGATTGGCCGGCCGTCTGACTGACTGCTGGCAGCGTGTGTGTCCCCAGGCAGCCTGCTGGCAACATGACACTCATCCGCCTCATTTTCTGCACGAGTCTCCTTCATTAGAAAAAGGAAAAGAACATTTGAAGGCTCCTTGTTGGGCTCACAGCTGGATTTGGGAACCAGACAAGAAGTTACCTGGGGCTGACACGGCAGTCTTTGACATGACCTCACTTCTTAGGAGAGCTCACATCCCAGACAGCTGCATAAGAAAGAAACAACAGTATTCTCAGCTCAAACCAGGACACTGTGGTGCCGTATCTCTGACTTCTTTTCAGATGCGTGCCATCAGTCTGAGCCAGGATGGGAATAAATAGCTTGCCCTGCAGTCCCTGCTGGAGCTGAACACCACAGGCTCTTCTCACACTGGCCTGTGCCTTCACTGGGAGATAATCTTGAGGAAAATACAGGATTGGAATCAAAATAAAGAAGCATGAATGTAGCAGTGACTATATAGAATAATAATTAGTAATACCATGTCTGTAATACTGTATTAGTAACACTAATAACTCACAGGCAGCAGCCACAAGAATGCATTTTACTATTTGATGTAAATAATTAGTGTCCTTCTTAACAATATTCTTTACATTTTCTCTCCCCATCAGTAACATACACTATCTGAGTTCTCTTTCTTGCCATTATGGTAAAGGGGTTTTCTCTTTTAAAATTATTTTCCTTTTTTTCCCCTATTTTCTCTTCTTAAAAGGAGTCAAAACTTTCCTGGAATCTGATAGCTCTGCTGTCCCAGCCTCGAGCAGCCAGCCAGTTTTGTTTCTTTGCCAGTTAGTGATTTTCTGATGCTGACAGACATACGGGAGAGGGATAGATCAAATTAATTCTAATTTCTGAAGTGAGCTGGCATTTGAACCCAGCTAATTTAAAATGTTCTTTCTGAGCTTAGTCTGCTCAAGTAATCTAACTGCAAGTCTCTTTCTTTCTCTCAACGCTGTCTTTACAGCTTGGATCGTTGGATACACGGAGCAGAGAGACCTAACTACTTACTCATTATGGCAAACAGATGTAAGGAAATCAAAAGCTCCTGTGCATGTGATTCCCTACATTAATTCCCAGTTCTGTTTCACAACAGCTTGGTAGGACCATGAGGCTGCACAGCTTGTCCTTTGCTGGGGGACGGCTCCACCTCAGCTGGCCTCCCGAGGTCCTGAGGGCCATCGCTTGGGGAAGGGCAGCGGAGACTATGACCTCTATCCACCTCTAGAGACAGTTCTCTGTTTGATCCCATTTTTTTCTCGCTTTCCATGACTCACAAGCCTCGCAATGTTATTCGAATCAGCCTAGCATAAATATTTTTTTTCGAACACTCATTTGTCTTTGTTTCCGTAGCCATCCTTTCCAAAGCTGCTTTCATTTCTCTCAATTCCTGTCTTTGCTATTTCATCATGAATTTACTTCCAGGACTCTTTGCAAGGTGTCCAAACGTATCCACAACAGAAAATGGCACTTTTTCTGAAGAGCCTCTACAATTTTAATTTTAAACAATGAAAGCCTAAGATTGTTTTTCACTGAAAATTTGATATTTTTTTTTTAATGCAAAACAGGCACAGCCTATAGGATCAAAGAAACCAAAATCTAAATTTTTCACTGAAAAAGTCATGAAGTAGCATATTTGACAAGCAAACGTAAGCAGGAAGAGAATGCTTTTTCTTTTGACAGTACTCGTTCGCCATTTCTAGCCTCTTGCAGTTCCTTACACTTTAAATTTACACAATATGAAATCATTGTCAACTCTGCTAATCTTTTCCATACACATTCCTAATGTTGATAATAGTGTAATCTTTAAGACATTTAATTGTTTTCACATTTTATCTTCCTCCAGGCTTGATAGGCAATGAATCCCTTTTCACATTTTCTTTACTTTTGGGCTTTCCCTTATAAAGCACGCGGTCTTAATACAGTGTGACCTAGTTTTGCATCTGTGTAATAAACGTGATTCTTCTGTAGCCAGCTCTCCTCATCCATTTACTCTACTCTCCTCTGATTCTTGGAGGAAAATGGAAAGTCTTCCCATGGCTTTTGAAAGCAAAACCAGACAGTTTTTCCAGTTATTCCACGTTCTGGTAGACATATGTTTTCTCCTATAGTTTACCCTAAGTTGAAATAAGGCTAGGAAACTACCATACATACTGCCGGAACAATGGAAAAACAAAATGCCACAGAGAGCTAGTTACTAATTTTTAATTTAAAGAAGTCATTTTAGATGTTTTAGAAAGTTTTGCCATTTGTTTTTGAGAACTCGGAAAGCTTCCAGACCTCTTTGTAAAGAAACATTTTTGAGTTTCCTCAGAAGAGTTCTGTGGCCAGTGCCACTGTCTGCCCAGTCACAGCCCTGCCCCTGCCAGACTGGTCATTTGCATTGCTGTCTCCGCCGACGCCTGTGGAAGCAGTGACTGTGGCGCGCTCCCGTATGCACACATGCCCTTTGCAGACCGTGCCCGTGCCTTTAGTCTTTCTGCAAATACAGTCGCAGCTCTGTGCACAGAATTCACGTTTCAATCGATTCACAATTTGCCATTTTTAATCACTTCTTCCTAGAGGTTACATACCTTTAATCCAGTTTCAGTTATAGCTATTGGCAACTTTGATATTTCGTTCAGTCTTTTCTTGACATAGTATTTTTCGTTTTGTGATCTGAGACTGAAGAATGAAGAGAAAGTTATCTCTGTTAAAAGTGGATGCCTTCAACACCACCTTGGGGAACTTTAGCAGCTCCTAGGACAGCACTCTGAAACCGTGTGGTCTCATATGTTAAATTAGTCATCTTGCAGGAAATTTCTGTTAAAAATAAATGTGAACTAATACTATTTTGTTTCTAACGCTGCACCATTTAAACAAGCATTTTTCCTAGCAGAAACATATTGTTTACTACTTTGGAGAAATGGTACCAGTGTGTGGCAGGTAATAAACAGAAACATTTACCTTAGTAGCAAAGTCTTTTCTCCGTAAGATGCGCACATTTATTTTTCCCTTTTGTCACGACACCCTATTATACTTCAGCTCTTGTCAAGCTCTGCAGAGAATGTATCTGATTTCTGTTTCTACTGCATAGCACTTCAGAGTTCATTATGAGTATAGTGTGCTGTCAGTGTCATTCCTGAGCAGCGCTGTGTACTGAATCTGTAGCATCCTATGAAGAAATGGACTGTTTTGACACAGTGAATAGAGTTTCAAGTGAAAATCACTTGTAATTCATTCCAACGCTGATTTTTTCATCAGCTCGCTTGCTCAATAGCTTGAATTCTTTTTTCCTTATCTGTAGTCAGATATTTAATTATTAACTCCCCAAAACCTTAAAAATGGAAGAAAAATCCCCCTCACATTGGATCAAGGGTACGCAATATTGAACAATTGGATAATAAAGCAGATCAGAAGAGACCATGATTGTTCAATGTGACAGTTTAAGGAGTCATTTTAAAAAGCGTTTGCCTCATTGTCTTCGGTTGCTATCGCTGACTGGTCACTTCCAGGGCTAGAAAATGCTGAGAACAGAAAGTCCATGGGCAGTCCTGCTGCCTACTGTATAATTTGAATTGATTTTTCCTTTTGTGCCGTTGGATGCTGCAGCTGCAGAAGGTGACTCTTTTCTGGTTTTTATGCAGAAGATTTTTGCTAGGCATTTTAAGAGAAGAGAAAAATCTCTAACGCACTCCATGGGGGTTTTTTTCTCTCCTTACATGCAGGGCTGGAGGTAGGTAGGGAGCCCTGTGCAACTTCCAAGCTAACAGTGCTGGGATCTTTATCACAGGTAATAGATCTTCCAGATACTAGGCAGAGAACTCAGAAATTCAGCAGGAACTATGTCCGAAACACCAAGCCAGACCATCCTCATACTGATTAAGGTGTCAGTGCACTTTGGTGAGTGTTTAGGGAAAGGCAGCTCTCCCCCCTCACACAGCTGTCACGCTCCGGCCCTCTCTTGCTCAGACTATGTGCGGGAGTGGAAGGTCCCAGACCATTCAGACCTAGGCTGGTTCAACACCCGCTATCAAACGAGGATTGGAGGGGCTGGGGTACAAACTGGAAATGCTTTCATTGTGGTTTGGAAACAGCTTGGCTATGCTCTGCTTTTTAGTCGTGATGAATTGTAAGGTGTAAAGTCAGTCCTTAGAGGATTAGTGAATGGGAGAACAAGTGCTATGTACAGGAGCAGTGACGGAGGCTCCGGCTGAAATACGAGGACAGAGTTCACTTATCCGCACTGTACCTCATGCTTCTTGTTTGTATGTTTATATGAACACCCCCCCCCGATTTCTGAAAATAGGGAGTCAGCTTTAGGAAAACTGTTGACTGAAGCAGTGAAAGCATTAGCTTTCTCATTAAATGGTAGTTTGTGATAACACTTGACTGACCTATATACGTCTTAAACAAGAAAAAGGTATTTCTAGAGTGCCTGGGGAAATTAGCCGTGGCAAAATTTTCTTTAGATTCCAGAAATTATGCTAATCATTTTAGGCCTTCAAGTTTCATAACATGGTTTGACTCAGGGCTGAGCTAGGCAGCTGCTACTTATGCTGCTGGTCTCACGCAGTGCGGTAGGCTTACTGCTTGAACGAGAACTTCAGGATCTACCCACAGTGTAGCAGTATATTAATGGGCTGGCTAGCTAACCTGATTAGTGCATATGGAAAGTGAATAAACCCCAAAGAAGATTTCAAGTACTGAAAGAGCCCCAGCACTGAGGAACAGGAGGGGTCTGTATTGCCTTCCCGCTGCCACCGCACACCAAACTCCCTGCTGTCATCCGTGTGGCAACTTTGTAAGAGACAGGTAGATGGAGGGCTTCTGTGCTCACCAGAAGCCAGGGTGTTTGGCACCGTCATTCCTGCTCTCTGTGCCCCTGCTCCGGCCAGCAGTGCCTGCTGATCTCCTTCCCAGAGCATGGACTCGGTGCCAGGCTGGGGGATGCAAAACGATGAGGCACAGCACAGTTTTCCATTCCTTTCCACAGGACTTGCCTGGTGCTTTCTGTGGGGGGCAAGATAACACCTGCAAGAACTAGACAAAAGGGAATTTTACCACTCCTCATCTGAAAACTGAACTTTACCTGTATTGTGGAGAAACCTCGAGTCAGCTCTGTCTCTGGTCACACTTTGAAGTCTTCTGTAAGCTACAGTAAGGTGTTACGTGCATCAGCCTGTATACCTCCAATGCTGAAATAGTCATGTTTGTGCAGTGTGATATTTTTGAACAGCCACCAGTGACTTGGCAGCAATTTTAAAGACCAGCCTTTAGCCTTGTCAAAAAAAGGTCAAAGTTCAGAACGATCAGACATCCCTAATTCAGAAGACCAGCCATCCAAGCGAACAAACCTCATCCTGCTTCAACCACTTGCTTCAAACCTGTCAGCTGGCTCCCAGCGGTAGACCTCCCAGGTCTGAGCGGATGTGTGCACATCCTAAGCCTGCACTTCTGCACACAAAAGTCCTACTGGAGGACGCAGAGAAACCTGGATCATGAGAAACGGCATCTAACCGGTACTGCTGACTGGCACATGTCGTACTGCCGCTGTTCTTCCTGGCCCTCGGGGTGCAGAAGACAAGTTCTTTTTTCAGCCATCTGTTGATGCCAGCCCAGCACTTTTCAAAAGCACCATATTCATAGCGACAGTAATAACTACAGACAGCGGAGGAAAGATTTGGAAGCAGCAGTATTTTCCCATGAGATTCTCGTGTCTCAAGTAATGAGGTGCTTGATGCCTGCCTTTCGCTGATAGCTAGCCTACTGCTTACTTTTACAAGAAATGATTTGCTGACGAAAAGCCAAGCAGCAAAATGCTGAATGTATTACTATGTAGTTTCATATGAAAAGAGATAGAAACAGCCTGTATCCTTGAATAATAACTAAACACTGATTTTCTAGTGGTTGTTTTCACCCACATCATCTTTTATTAATGAAGACAGTTCAGTCTCACGTTTAAACAAGATTTACTGAGGTTTATGTAAACTGTACATAATTGGTATGTCTACCTGTAAAACTTTTATATACTGGAGTAGCTGCATTGCTGCCTGTGTGATATCCTAATAGATCTATAAGTAATTAGCAGTGAATTGGAATATAGCAAATATGACAGGGAGAGGAACCAAGGAAATGTAGTTGAAAATACGATATTCATTAAGTCATTATAATGCAATGTTATGGTAATATAATGATAATCTACAGAATAAATACAGTTTGTGGGTGCCACAAGAAAGGATGGACTGACTCATTTGCCACCAAACAATTGCTTTTTCATATTTTCTGGAGCTGCTAGCACAAATACGCAAGGTATAAATCTACACCCTCTGTTCAGCGGGTAGAAAATCAGTATGTGGAAGACTGGGGCTGACAAAAGTCAGCCACGTGCCGAACGTGGGAAGGTGACCCAGCCTGGTTGTGAAGCCCAGCCCTAAGCTCTGCAGAAGTCTGGGGGAGTCACTGTAGAGGAGTGAGCTGTAGTTAGCCTTTGCCCCTTGCACTTTACTCCCTCTGGTCCCTGGGTATGAGTAGCAATGGCTTTACACAAACCAGCCTTTCCCCATTTCTCTTACAGTGCAGCTTTAGATAAGCAATTGGTTGGAAGATTTTTTTAGCAAGAGGCACAATGCGATGGTATTTCAGGCCTTGTGGTGAAGCTCTTGGGCTTTGTTTGTTGAGGGAGGCCGCCAATAAAACTGACAATTCAGATGAAAAGAAATCACGTTCTTCGTGCAACACGTATTTAGGCCTTGAAACACTCAGCCAGAGAGTATTAAGTGTTTGAATAGTCTTAAAAAGCAAGACGAGTTTGCTTGGACAAGCTTGTGGAATTTAAATCTAACAATTTTGTAGCATTCAAACATTTATTTAATATAGAGATATTACCTACATCCAGTGTGTGTAGCTCTCTGGAAAACAAAAGTATTGGGAGCAGTTGTCATTATATGCCTTCTCTGTCACTATTCTCCCCTTTTTACATCAATTATTCACCCTTTCTGGCCTTTTGGAGTCAAACAAACCTTTGATCCAACCTTGTCCAGTCATTCTGATGCTCTAAAAAAAAAAAACTCTGGCACTTTGTAGGTAATTTTCTGTGTGACCTTCTATACACAAGGTGCAATCTCTGATACAGGCGAGACAATTGACAAAGTAAGAGTTTGCCTTGTTATCCTACTTGAGTCTCACCTTAGGCATATAGATAAGTTACATTGAGTCCATGCGCAGTAGAGAGTTCAAGTTCCTGAGTCAGCTACAAAGGAAACTGAATAAATTGGTGTGTGGGGCACTAAGAAGTAAAGAATACTAAAGCAGAGAATCTAGGTTCATCTACCTCTTAAAAATAAAAAAAAACCCAGCTAAATCTCATTTTTTGCCCTCTTAGCTGTTCCAAACTGAAATTGCAGATTTCTGTCTACCAGATTTTAAGAAGAGGGAGGATTCAGCATTATTTGACTTCTTGTAACATGTAAAACTATTTCCTTCTGCCGCAAGAAGAAAATGATGAAAGGAAAGTAAGTGTTCTTGTTCGCAGTTACTCTTAAAGTAAAATCCTAAAATGTTCAATAATGAAAGCCATCAAGAAATCTCTCCTAGCTGCATCACAACATGAAAATATTATTGGAAATAGATGTTTCTCATGAGAAAAGAGAAAACGCTTTGGTTTTCCTTAGCCGTTTTATTATTCTTGTCAGTCACCAGCTCAGTTATCTCACTCATCCACTGCATTAGAACCTCAAGGCTGACAAAGTTTGAAGACCACAAGAATAAGTGTCTGGATATATAAGGTTCTAAATTATCACCAAAACCCATCAAAAAATGTTGTGAAATTACGTCACAATAAGGGAACGATCTCCCAGAATGGTGCTTTTCTTTTACAGTAACTTTTTGGATGGATGCCTTCCCAGGTTGTAAATAAATCTATCTGGCTTTAAAGGGATATCCACCTTCTAGTGTAATGTCTCAATAAGAGAACCAACAAGTGTTAGCCTTCAGGGCTGACGGATGTATTACAGGAGCAAGTAAGAAGTTAGCCAAGAAACGCACACATTGTGAAGATATCGCCTGCACCATTAATCTGAATCCAGATGGAGCACTGTCATTCATATGTGCTATGTCTGTCTGGAAGATCAATGACTGTAGTTTTAAAATCCACCGATTTTGAGGCAGGAGGGACCCTATCCTGGGAAAGATGCCGCATATTTTCTTCTCCTTTCTGGCGCATTTAAATGCCAAGTAAAATTGTCGTCTTTTTCCAGGAATGTGTGTCACAAAACACGCTCGTTGGGCCAACTTCTGCTCCTCTGCACTGTTAAAGGAATGGAATAATTTCAGTAGGAATAAATGAGAGCAACATATTGCCCAAAAGATGTGTGAGCGCAAGGATTCACAAAACAAGGCTGTAGCTTTTCAGAAAATGGTTATAACAAAAGGAAGAATTTTATTTCAGCAAATGTTTTGATCATGTCTGTACACAGTATAATGAAAGAAACCCAAACAATGTATTTTGCTCCTTACTCACGGGGGCAAATGAATACCATTGAATTACAAGGAGAAAGATTCATATCTACAGGTGTTTTTTCATGCTTTTTGTTTACTTTTTCATCTGGTAAACTCCTACTGATCTTTTACTACTGTTGACTCATTGTCTGTATGCTTTACTGAGGAAACATCTCAATATCTCTATCCCACTTGAGCGTGTACCTCTTGTAGTTTCCACAGGATCTTATGAGTCTGTAGCTGGCTGCTTGCTTTCTGCCAGTTCCAATGAAAAACAGCCCCAGGTCACAGAAAAGAAGCAGCACTTCATGAGCATCTTTGCTGTTGTTCTTTCGTTAAGAAAAAGGGGGAAGAAAGAAAAAAAAAAAAGCTTTGCCTAAGTTTGACTATTTAGTCCCTGTTTCTATGGGAACAAGAAGAGATGAAGGAGCAACGGGCAGCCATCAGCTGCATTGCTGAAACCGACCAAGGCAACCGGCTGCTGACGCGGAGCTTCAGGCTCCATTTGGGCTGTCCACTGGGTTGCTAAATTTGAAGTGGTTTCATCTTGTGGTGAGGAGAGACAGGGAATTGCATCAGGTTTAAATAACGGCAAAAAGATTTTTTTTCCCTGGCATCTCTTCGAATCTTATGATTATCAGGACAAGCTCAGAATAAAATACTTTTTACTAAAAGAAAGAGCACAAAGACAAGTAAAATCTTCCTGCTCAGGTGATTGAATATCCTTGGACTTTTTTTCAGTTTTCATAATACTTACAAAGTATGGAGACCAGCGGATACTGCCATTAACATAGGTGTGTGTGGTGGGTTGATCTCGGCTGGATGCCAGGTGCCCACGAAAGCCACTCCATCGCTCCCCTCTTCAGCTGGAGAGGGGAGAGAAAATATAACTAAAGGTTTCTGGGTGGGGATAAGGACAGGGAGAGATCACGCACCCATTACTGTCATGGGCAAAACAGGCTTGACTTGGGTAAAATTAATTTAATTTAATACCAATGAAATCAGAGTAGGGTAATGAGAAATAAAACCAAATCTTAAAACACCTTCCCCCCACCCCTCCCTTCTTCCCAGCTCAACATCTCAGCTTCTCTGCCTTCTTCTCCTGTGCGGCACAGGCGGATGGGGAATGGGGTTGCAGTCAGTTCATCAGACGTTGTCCCTGCCGCTCCTTCCTCCTCAGGCCAGGGCTCCTCACCCTCTGCCCGTGCACCAGCGTGGGGTCCCTCCCACAGCACACAGTCCTCCACCAAATTCTCCATCGTGAGTCCTTCCCAGGGGCTGCAGTTCTTCGTGACCTGCTCCAGCGCGGATCCCTCCCACGGGATGCAGTCCTTCAGGAGCAGGCTGCTCCAGCGTGGATCCCCCACAGGGTCACAAGCCCTGCCGGCAAACCTGCTCCAGCCTGGGCTCCTCCCTCCACGGGGCCACAGCTCCTGCCAGGGGCCTGCTCCAGCCTGGGCTCTCCACAGGGTCACGGCCCCCTTCGGGCANATCTCAGCTTCTCTGCCTTCTTCTCCTGTGCGGCACAGGCGGATGGGGAATGGGGTTGCAGTCAGTTCATCAGACGTTGTCCCTGCCGCTCCTTCCTCCTCAGGCCAGGGCTCC
>VZSC01007682.1:5636-22451 GCA_013398225.1 Steatornis caripensis
TCCGCCAGCTCCCTCAGCACTTGTGGATGCATCCCATCGGGACCCATCGATTTGTGCGTGTTCAGTTTGCCTAGCTGTTCTCTAACCCAATCCTCATCTACCAAGGGCAAGTCTTCATTTTTCCGTGCTTCCTCTCTTATCTCCAGAGTCTGGGAGTCCTGAGGGCCAGTCCTAGCAGTGAACACTCAAGCAAAGAAGGTATTCAGTAACTCTGCCTTCTGTGTGTCCAGCGTCACCAGGTCACCCGCCTCGTTCAGCAGCGGGCCCACATTTTCCCTAGTCTTCCTTTTGCTCCCAATGTACCTACAGAAGCCTTTCTTGTTGTCCTTAACCTCCCTTGCCAGGTTTAATTCCAGTCGGGGTATCCATCCAGCTTGGGAAGGAGGACAGCCAACAGCAGGGAGCAATGGGTTAGGGGATACTCAAGAGACACCAGATGCATCTGGGTGTTTGGGACTGACCTGAAGGAGCTGCCTGTCGCACTGGTGAGGTCAGTGCCTACCACCTACAAAAATTCATGGCTAACAGGAGACCCATGGCGAGTGGAAGGTTGACATTACACCCATTTTTAAGAAAGGCAAGAAAAAGGACCTGGGGAACTGTTATCACTCACCCTCACTTCACTGCTAGGAAAGACAGTGGGCTTGTCACCTCTTAGGATTCATTTCCAAGCACACGAAGGACAAGAGGGAACTATCACCACAGATTTAGCAAAGACAGATAGTGCTTGACCAACCCAATTGCCTTCTGCAATGAAATGATGGCTATGCACGTGACGAAGAGCAGCTGTGACTTCAGTAAAAGCTTCGATTGTGTCTCCCACAGCATTGGAAGCCGCGTTTCTTTTCACGCTTCTTTTTGCACCTGGATGAATGTTCCTGTGAACATCATCACCCTCATGTTTCACATCTCTCCTTTGCTCTAACTACAAATTAGCAGAACATTTCTCCTGGATACTGGCTGAGGGCAGATGATCTGATACTGCTGCTTACTGTGCCCGCAACACTTTATTTGTGGTCCACAGTCCGAGATCACCAGAGTGTCTTTTGGTCCATCCCCAGAAAGCAATCTCTTTTAGACAGATGTTGGCAGATTCAACACTGTAAATGCAAGTTTCCTCCCTCCCTACCCCAGAAACAGGATAGCTTTAAGACAATAATGAATTAACAACGTTTTAAAAGTGTTACTTGACAGCTAGGAGCCAGATGAGCAGCATTCATGGTATGCTCACCTAACAGATCTTCAAAAGGACAACAGAGGTGCACGTTTTGCAAACTACGGCTGTAGCAGCTTTAGTGGGAGGTGGGCACACACACCAGGAAAGGCTGCTCTGCGCCTGACCCATCCCTTACACCCCATCCAAGGATCTACTACTGCCACGTGTTCAGTACTGGACATGTCTGATGTTTGATCTGACCTGCTACAGCTGCTACTGTCTTACACAATTCGTGAGTGTTACTCTAGGACTTTCTCTCCTTTCCAAATTAAATATAGAAACTACCCTGCTGGGTGAGACTGAAAGTCCGAAAATTAGCCCAAAATCTGTTTTGTGCTGTGATCACTGCTGCACACCAAAGCCCCCTCTCATGGAAAGTCATGCGATACCATAGTCTGATTTAATGCAGCTTTAACACGAGGTCATCTTCAAAATGTTACCGCTTTGATTGAGTACACAACTCGGGATATGCAATACCACCTAAATCAGAGAAAACCCTGCAAACACTAAGGCGACAGCTCTGTATTTACCTGAATCTAACTCAAAAGTCTTTTACAAAAGTGGACAAGCCGTCCCAACAGAAAAGAGGACAAGCTCTCAGCAGGTATGCACTGTCACTGTGGAAGTCAGTCGGATTATGGCAATTTCCACCAGCTGAATAACACAAGGTAAGCAGTGCTGCTATGTCTCTATTTTTAGAGTTAGCTTGAACAACATAATGAGAAATCATTTAATCACCTTTTGCTTCTTTTTCAGGTACTTTCATTAGCATCCTTAGAATATTATATTCTCTGGGGTTTTTTTAAATTTAAAATAAACCTGGCTAGGAGATTACTGCTTATCCAAATAGATGTGAAATACACTGTGACTACTGTTAAGATTTTCTAAGGCACACAATGCCAAACTTTCTTCCATTATTCATGTTATGTCGGAAGCTGCTAGGACACGACGCAGTCTGCCTAGGACACCTCAGCAAAACCTGTGCTCTCAAAGGGCAGCCACTTCTGTTAGTTTTATGCACGAACAGATCAATCAACACTTTTGAAAGGACGTTACTAACTAGTTGGTAGTTACTCCACAAGCTTATCCAAAAGCTATTTAGGAAAATAGCTAGCAGTCCTCTTCCATCAACTCAAAGAACACGACTGCAAGATGGCACAAGCACGAAGCTAGTCTTCTGTCAGCCTGGGATCAGTAGCTTACACTCTGCTGGTAAAATGCAGAATTTCTGCCTATCTGCATCTTTCTTTTACCTTTGGCAAGACACTCCTTTTCCCAAGCTGATTCCTCAAGAGGTGGTGGCGTTATTAAAATAATCCTGTCTTCAGTAATGCCTACTGACTTCAGGTACTGTATCATGCTCTTCAAGTTCGCAGCATATTCCTCCAAAGGAACGTGTTGCTTAGGGTTCAGATCTGTTAAGGGATGGAGCACGTGCATTAGTGATGTTAAACTGCTTACAGATTTGTTACAGTACATAAGGTGCTTTTTTTTTTTTTTTTTTTACACAGCGTATGAACATGGGCACTCATTTTCAGTGTGCAGTTCACCCCAACCACTGATTCAGGGGGTGTAGCAGGAAAATGCCGTTCCTCAACAACCAAAGCAGACAAATCGAGAGTTTAAACATAGCACTTCCAACTAACACAAATAAGGCACAAGGGAAAAAAATCCACTTTTTTTTAAAGAAAGATGCTTTTTCTTACAACTACGTATCTTAGCATTAGATCACATAATCACCTCAAACTTCACCTGAAACAAAACCTAACATTTTTAACTGTCTTGCATGCAGAGAAAATTTCAGAAATTCCTATGGCTGTACAGTCAGTCCTTTGTGCACTGATGTTATCATTTTGATTAGGCTAGCTCTGCGCGCTGCTATGGTTATCTAAAAGAGAATCCAAATGCTACCTTCCCTCATTTCCTCAATCCATCTGCCAAGAACTCATCAGACTGCTTTAAAAGGAGAAAAATCAGCTACATGCCCAACTCCAGTTTTAGGTGATGGATATACAACTAATTCTTGAGCAGTCTGAAACTTACCTTTAACATTAAAATTTGGTGAGAGAGAGGGAAACAGAAGGCACTGTGTGGTTTAAATACAAATCAAATGATTGAAAACAATCCACTGTAAAAATGAAAAGAGGGCAACCAGTTCATAGAGAAGTGGCAGGAAAAGTCTGCATAATGCTCTGCCTTTTCTGCTCAGCTGTAAAACTGTCCTAAGAGAACAGGTCATGGAAAAAAAAAAAAAGCAAGCTACTGTACCTTTCAAAGCACTGTCATTAGCTCCAAAGAAAATAGTAACCGCAACAGTACTCTCAGCACCAGTACTTCTAGCAATGAGTCTTGGAAGGATCAGTTTACCCCATCTGGTGTTGTAGCCTGAGAGCCCACGGTTCACAACATCACATTTTCTGAAACAGAGGCACACATCAAAAAGAACACCTTGCCTCTGCCCACCAGAACAAAACTGGGGAAGTTTTGAACCATTCTGTCAGGATACCTGCCTCCGTCCCTCCCAGAAACAAGGAGACGTCACAGGAGTTTTCAGTGGGATTATGACTTTATGTTTTGAAAGTGCACACACAGATTGCATGTATTTACCTGTCACTTCAGACTATGAAACCAGAACAACAATCATGACAATAACTAAGACTTTTTTTCTTTCCACTCAAGCTCTGAGTGGAAAGAAACACCCAACAAGTATTTCCACCAGTACTGGGCAGGTTACCACTGAGGCAGTTCCACTTCAATAAATAAATAAATGTTAATAAATAAATTACATTAAATATTAAATTGCGCTGTTTTTTTATCAGCAAAGCTGTGCGACCTCTTGCACGCTAGAAATTACTTTTGAAATTTAAACCCTTACCTGATGAGTCGCTTAGCAAGGGATGCCCCCCAGCCATTTTCCTGGAAGGAGAACTGAAAGCAAGGAACATTGTTAGACCCTCACTGGAAGCACTTGTCTCCCAGGAGGTCAGTCCCAGCACCAGCACCTTCCCTCCTCAAAAGCTGTTCGTGCATGGCCTCCAGCACTGGTCAGCACAGAGGTCAAACAGCCCAGATCTTACTTAGACACACAACTGGCATCAGAGGCAACATGGGACTGTACCTAGAGTGACGGACCCTGTGGTCCGTCCCTTCGTAACTAAAATTTGATTGCCATCAGGCTGTAGTTTCACTTTGGCTGCTGAGGCTTATTTATTTCAACCTTTTCCTACTATATTTCTAAGACCCTTTGTGCCTTCGTTCTGGAAAGCACCTCTCAAAAATTCTCTCTCCACATGCTGCTTCAGAACACAGTTCCACACCTACCTCTTCTAGTACTGGAAAAATTAATCCCTTCTCCTTATTCCCACTGCTGCACCATCCTCCCCTTTACAACGCTGCACAGCGCGTCGCTTTAGACAACAGATCTCCCATTAAAGACAACCTTTGCCTTCGGCCATTTTTTCATCAGAGCAGCACCGTGACCCACTCTGCCACGCAACCCATGCGACAGAAGGCAGCGACCCAAAATGAGCACTCAAAAGCCGGTACTGCCTCAAAGGAGACGATGCTCACCAAGCCACGGTCTGCGGCGGGGGCGAGCTCCGCAGGGACGCACCGGGAGCCGGGACAGGGAGGAGCGCGGGGGTCAGGCTGTCCTCCCTGTCTGGGAAATGCCACTGCCACCGAAGTACCAGGTCTGCTTTTAGCAGACCACACTACTAACATGGGAACTTTATGAATCTCTGCAAAAAGGCTCCCTAAATCTCATAAAAGACCATCAGGCGTGAAAGTTCCTGGCACACTCCCGTGTGAAATCTGTAACTCTGCCTGGCCTTCCCGTCTCACGGTGCCCGGCCGGTCCCCGCCGCCCTCTGACTTAGCGCGTTTTCACAGCAGCCTCACGGGGGCGGCTTCCCGCGGCGGCCGGCAGCCCCTGAGGAGAGCGGCTCCCGGGGGTCACCAAGATCCCGCCTGACACGCTGCTCCTGCGCCAGCGGTGGCGGGGACCGGCCGGCGAGGCGATGCAGGGCCGCCCCACGCCGCCGGGACACACCCATCCCCTCCCGGCGCTCGTTTTTCCTTAAAAAACAGGATTAATTAAGACCCGGGCTTGGCGCGGGCGCTCAGCGCGGCTGCCGCTGCCCGTACGAAGAACTGGGCTGTTTGTGGGGCTCTGGAACGCCAGGCGGAAATTGCGGGGCCCGCAGGCGGCGGCGGCGGCGGCAGGGGCGGGCCGGGGGTAGGGGCTGCCGCGGGGCTGCTACCTCAGTGATGGAGTCTCCGAAGAGGACGACGCGGGGCCAGAGCAGCAGCCGCCCGCGGGCTCCCGCCTCCGCCAGTGCCATGGCCGCCGCCGGACGTCCGCCGGGAGCGGAGGAGGAGCGGCGGCAAACGGGGCGGCCGCGGCTCCGGGGAGCCCCCCCCACTTAGGTCGGCGTAAAAAATGGCTTCAAGTTCCAGCACCGCCAGCGTTTTATTGCTTCCCCCCGTCTCTAAAAGGCCCATCACCGGACGTGAAGTACGTCCTCCCGCCGAGGCGGGGGCCTGGAGAAGAGGGGGCTCCCCGCAGCGCGGCAGGCCCGGCCCGGCGGCGGGAGGAGGGAAACGGAGGGCGAGGCCGCCCCCCCCCACCTTACTGCCGGAAAGCACATTTAGAAAAACATGCATCATTTTTAAAATAAGGTTTTTATCTGTTCCAAAGAGAGACTTCCTTTTTTAAGAAAAGGCAATTACCTCCTTTAAAAGACTTCAGACTCAGTTAGCTAATGACGTACAATTTGGGCAGGAAAACTGTCACTAATTCTGCTAATAATACACACTTCTGCTAACAACTAATGATACACTAATTCTACTATAAAGATTACCAGGTGCCAGTTTAATCAGCTGAGAAAAGCAGAAAAAGAAGTTGTGTACAAGATAAAAGTTCTTTTGTAGAAAACTCGCTTCATCTGGACATTTTCCAGCACAATTGACTGTTTGGCAACAACCCCAGCTAACTCAGTGTCTCACATTCGCACTGGACATTCTTCCCTACACGCTGCAGTTTCCAACACTGCATTCTACTTTGCCCAGACGGTCTGACGGAGCACCGAGCGACAGGGCTGTCAGCAGGAGCAGATGGGTCCTGACTGTCACGGAAATCCTGACAGCAGCCGTTTGCGCTTAAGGCTGTCACAGGTCGTAAGCCCTGACTTCGCTTGAAGGTGATTTTGTTCGTCTAGTCCAGTTAACGGCAATGCCTGCACACCTAGTGTTAAAGCTCCAATTAACGCCAGTATGCAAACATGGATTCTGTTTTAAATGTGTTCAAGCCCTCTGACTTCAAGCAGATACAAACATGCAGGCAATTGCTTCCCTGACAGGAACAAAATTATATACAAGCTTGATTCTGAGCATACGCAAACCCAAAAACAACCAATTTATCCTCTAACTGGTCAGCAATCTTCAAAAATATAAAACTATCTCAATTTAATGTTTGTAATTATACATTTAGGTTAATAAATTTCTTATTTGTTGTATGTGCATATAAGAAAAAAAGAACATATGCACGCTTTGCCTGATTTTATTATGATCTATATGCACAAATATAGTTGCTATAAAGTTGCACATCCATTATTTGAAATAACTCAGCAGTTTCACAGTCACAGAATTGATACGTTTGACTTACTGAAGAAAAAAAGTTTATTTACTCTTAAAAACCAGTCCAAGGAAACTGAGCATTTAAAAGATGTTTCTGATGTGTGCTACCTATCTACAGAGGTCAGCATACTGGGCTGAGGGCATCATAAAGCCTCTGTGCAGCCAGTTCTACCATTTCACGAAGGGATTCATCATCATCGCTTCCTGGCTCGCAGTCAACTGTCTGGGAACAAAAAAACAAACAAGAAGTGAGTAAGAACAGCTAGCACTTCAAAAGTAGTCATGCAAATTGAAAAGAAAGTTATCAAAAGCAGCACTGTACATTTTTAAATGGTCTGCCAACATGTAGAAGAGTTCAGAGAAGACTGATGCAAGTCCTGCTGAGGAATGAGAAGCTTAATCTTGAGTTTTATGTTCGATTAATAACTTGTTTCAAAACTCCTACGTAAAATGCATTGAGCTCTGTAGATTGCATTTAATGCAAAACCAAATAGAAACACACAAGGTTCGGTCCTCGGAGATTTCATTTTATCTGTGAATTCACCCACATTGTATTAGGTTAATATAGTAAAACACTTGCATTCATCACAGAGGTACAGGCACCTGTACTCAGGGAGTCTCCACACTGGATGTTCCCACACCCTATAAGACAACATTTACATAAAAATAAAATAGCAAAGACATTCATTTATCATTAAAACAATTTTAAATGTCTTCCTAGAGAACAATCAATGCGCACTCCCAACATACAAGTTGATCAACATTCAACCCAATCCCCTGACTGCTCTATCTTAAAAACAAAGGGCAGCAATTGTAATACTATTCTTGATCCTGTGCACTTTCTCTAAGATTGTACCACCTCTAATTCAGTATTAAATTGTTACTCTTCTGAATACATAACTCCTTTCAACCATAAAGGTTTTTTGGAAAAAAAAAAAAAAAAGTCATGTTAATTGTAAGAGCACCATATTAAGAGTTAACGTGGGAAAATTAAATCCACATGTCCCTCATAGTTAGATCTCTGCTAAACAGGTTTTTTATTTTAAAGCTGTTAAAGTTTTATAAGATACATATGCATATAAAGAACAGCAGATCTTTCTTGTAAAACTTGGTTCACAACAGCACAAGCTTCCCATTCCCAACACAGTATGTAAAATAAGTATTACAAAGATACACACTGTTGCAGCTGAGGTGCCATTAGGGCTTCTGTCAGTACACAAGTCTTCTAACAATAATGATGTATAGCAGTATAATATTACATGAAAATGAAATCTAGGTTCTTGATTAAGCAATATGCATGCTTTTTCCAGTCTTGTTATTTTTTTCCGTATTGCAAGAGCTCTTTTCATCAGTCCGGTATTTTTCTGTACTGCGTATACATCGAAATGTAGCATCTGTTTACTAAAAAACTGAAAAAAGATGACACAGCAAGCATTGTGTGTTAACCAGAAGACTGTAACTTACTGTCCTCTATAGAAAAATAACTTTCACTTGTTTTGTTTCAATAGGTAACAAATTTCAGACAGGGACCAGCCTTTTCTCCTGGGTTTGTAGAACACTTGAAACACTTGCTGTGGTCCCTAAGGACAGCACCTGAGAGCTGCTCCAGTGGAATACATTACTACTGTGGATAGGGGTGATGCTTAATTAGTTTCAATACATTATTAATAATGATAGAAAGTCAACACATTAAAATGCTTAAGGACACGAAGGATGCAGTTTTAACCACTCTTTACAGTTCCACACTGTTCAAATAAACAGGTGTGATGATAGCTTCTTGACGCAGATTTTGACATGCATGACATCCAGTTCTGAACCTAACTAGTAAATTAATACAGTATTTCTTTCTGTGAGTATTTCAAGCTTTCAATTTAGTTACAAAAGGATCATGATGACAAAAAAGAATTATTAGCATAATTCTTACTCTGTGATTGTTCAATTACTCAGACCAGAGCCTAAGTTTTAAGGGCATTTAAATAAAAAAAAAAGTGACTTAAATCAGTTTATCTTCTATAATCTTTCTTTATTCATTTTTTTACAAGTGGACAGCTCCTGGAAAATACTGAGTTTTCTTCCAAATATACTGCATTTGTTACATAAACTTTGCTAGCATTTTTTAAATGAAGAAAACTCTCTGGCAAATGCTTCTGTTAATACACTCAGTAAACTCAGCTCGCAGGCTGGATCGGTATTTCTCTCAGAAAGGCTGGGTACGGATCGACTGATGAGAACATCAGTGAAATGAATGGAAAGTGAATAGGCTTAAGCTGTTTTGATACCAAATACAAAAACATTCCCCTAGCAAATGAGTACACGATATTCTAGGCAGCACTGTATATTAGACAGGAGACTCACCTCTGCTAAACATAGTGCACACAAAAGCAAATGCTTTGCTGTACATACCCGAGTGTCCAGTGAAATGTTTGCGGTCTTCCCATCAACCGTGACGCACAGGACAGAGCCATCTTTTGAACTCACACAGTCTTCTCCAAACATATCCCTAAAACAAAGACCATTGCGTGTAAGGTGTGGCCAAATAGCAAACTTAGGTTTTTCTATTAACCTTAGGGTTCCAAAGGCATTTTGTCAGCATAGTATCCCCTTTCAGCAACTGTTATTTAACCCACTCAGATATAATCAACAAATACCAATCTAAATTATTATAAGTGGGTGCCACATAACAATAAGTATTTTAGCGAAATAAATCTTAACATAAATTAAGGGAAGGATTCCTTTGCTTTCAAAAGAGACAACTTAAAAATCTGCTTCTGGAAGAAATAACTGGGGCCTGTATTCAAAATTTTAATGATGCTGAGAACTTGTTACTGTACCTCTTTCTTTACTTAATTCCTGGCCTTCACAGAAATCAGCCTGAAGTAAATCTGCATAAAGTATTTTTAAGTAACTGTATCTTTAAACTGTGTTGTACTACAATTGTTGTATTTACATGATTAACAGTGATCACTTTTCTTTAGAAAAATATATGCCAACTTACTGAAGCATGATCTCCATTCTCTTCCTATACACATCCATATCTACTTTTTTTGAAATTTTCTGTACTGCAGCTGAAAAGAAAACGTCTTTTACTTTCACAGACATTTGCTGGGAGGGAAAACTGGCTAATTGATACATCTTGGTTCCTAACTGACTTTCATGAAAAACAATCCAAAAGCTACGTAAGCTATATATATGTTTAAAATTATAAAGAAAATGTATTAAAAAAAAAAGTCAAACAAGTACATACATTTTAAATACATTTTCCCTGTATTTAACACATTTTAAATTAGAAAACTTTGCAAGTCTAATTCTCACGTTTTAATTCTTTTTATTGTTAACACTCATTACTTCTCACATTTCCTTTACTTAAAAGTTAAAATAATCTACTTTCATCATTGGTTTATAATCCCTCCATTTTCTCTTATTATAGGAAAATACCACATCATGGAGGGCTAGGAGCATGCAGAGAATACATGAAGTAAAACTGAACAGAAAACGTGAGTAGTAGTAATAGGCACAGACATTCCTGGAATTTGCTTCAGAGAGGTTGAAATAAAAATAATGATACTGTTTTTAGACTTGGTTTCCAAATCAAGAGGTAGTTTAAACCAAGTAATTTTCCTTTGAACATAATTATTTAAGTATTTGATCATTAAAGGAGTCAGAAGTCTATAGGAAGAGCTAATTATGAAAATCACTACCTTTTTCACTGATGGATAAACAAAAGAGATAAGGCTATTTAAAAACTAGTTTTCAGTACTTCTACATCAGCTGAAGAATTCAGACAACTGAACACAATGATAGTTAGAATTTCTCAGAAATTCTCTGAAAGAACTTCATAATTGCAAGAGATCGAGCAAGTATATCTTAAAAATGTACCACCCCTTAGATGAGATGCAGTAACTAAATGTACTAAGCAAAATAACTTTATACTCAAAATGAGGTAAGAGCAGGCACATGCTCAAGTGAGCAACGATAAGATATTTTAATTCAATCACTTGTGATCCTGTGAACATACTCTAGAATAAACAAGTGTGAGAACTGTTTGGTATGTGTTTTTATCCCAAGTAAGGGCAAAATCCTGCAAGAAGCTGCACCTGAGATTAGCTGACAGAATCACCATCATGAAACAACATGAGAACTAACGCTAAAAGGCACATAAAAATACAAAGAGGAATTAAATTGGAGGGGGAGCAGGGAAGCTAGATATTGTCACTAACAAATCATACAGAGAAAGTGTGGACTTCCAAAAGTCAGGCGAAGTCAGATATTACAATATGAAATTTAAAAAAATTAGCAAAACAGCAAAAGTTTTTTCCAGCCATATAAAGATGCGGGGTGGGGTGGGGGAGAAGCGGGGAAAGGAGGTGAAATTACCATCCAAAAAAAAAATTTCTATTTTTGGTTAGTTTCAGTAGAGCAGAACATGAGGGCAGGAGGAGAAGGGCTGATACAGATACATACTGAAAATGATCACAACTAAGATAAGAAATTACACTCTGAATTTGCTTAGATCAAGGTGACTGGGGAACTTTTATCCCCAAATAAAGTAAGAACTACTATGTGAATTTATAAACCCAGGAGAAGGATTTTTAACAAATTAGTTGAATCAAGGATGGGACTAAGCACCTAAGGAACACTGATTGCTATTTTATATAAAATCATTAAAATATGTAATGAAAAGACAAGAGGAGTAACTCAGGAAAAATAAACACCTATTTGTCTGTACAGGTCTAGTGTTTTCCATGCTGGTTTGGAAAGAAAAATGTACTAGAAGCGCTATGAATATAACATCACGTGGGGTTCAGAGAGACAGATGAAGCCAAACTCCTCATTGACAGTCTCTGGTAATTTAAAATTATCAGTTATTTTAAGGATACATTGTAGACCTTGACTATCAGAGTTCAGTAGAGGATCTGATACAGAATGACATGAAAATCCCTTAGGTAAGATGAGAAGATGTGAAACAGTACGGAATTTTTAAGACTGGCTGGTTAAAAGGAAGATGATCACAGAACGAGTTGACAGGAAAGCCGGTGGCCGAAAGGGTAATATGTACAGCATATGGCACAGGATCTGAGACTGCTTTCAGGGCTTCCAGGTTTAAGCACACACCTCAGATGTGTCCTGGGTTCATTTCAGAAGGACCTCCTCACCTCCTCCCCAGTACTCTAGTTCCCAGACAAAATAAAAATGTGCAGTAAGGTCACATGTGCCACTGGTCCCCTATTTTAGGGTCACACAACTAACCAGCCAGGAATTACAGACACAGCCCATGAGTTTTAAGGTTTGACCTTTGGATTAATTTAATAAGATCTCTACTCATATTGCCCTTTTGCTGAAAAAAACCCTGCAAAACCAACTACCATGGTATTACTTCTACATAGCATGCAAGAAACAGAAATTTGGGTTCTACTTGCCTAAATACATCGGAACTGGAGATGAATAAAGCTCTAAGACAGATACCCAACTGTCGCTTATGTCACTAGGTAAGCAAGGGCAGAATTTTGTAAGATCTTTTTAAGTAAAATAATGTGTATTCCAAGTAGTGATGCAGTAGTGGCAAAGAAGTGATTTAAAACCCTAGAAAGTAAAAAATAAATCCCTATTTTATTTTGATACATGGATTATCATTAAATTATCTGTGTTACTGTGGTGCCAAGCTGCCAACATTTATCCTTGGTGGCCAACCCAATATTCAATACTTGCTCCAGATTCTCAGCAGTGAGGACTTGTTCAAAAGCAAAACAGTGGAACAAAAAATATAAACTATCATCACTAGTAATTCCTACAAAATTGCTGTCATTCTTGAACAGCAAGGTCAAACTCAGTATCTGATGATGCTGTCACTACCCAATACTACTTGGTTACAGGGTCTGCCTAAGCGTAACTGTGAAGTTAGTGTGACTGTTTTTCAGCATTGTCTACCTAACTCTTTCTGATGTACAGTCATAGGAATACCATTCATGAATGGTAACCATAACCTGAAATATTTAAATGAGATACCATAAATTTTTTATATACAAAAATCTAAAGTGAGTAACATTTAACTTATTTTAAATAAGGTCACATTTTCCACGATCACCTACCAGTTGCCATATAAAAGAAAGTTTCACAAATGAACATGTTATAAATAATGAACACCAAGATGTAATTCTGTTTTTAGGTAGCAAATCTTACTTCCTACAAAGTTTCATAAGGAGATGAGGTACAATAGTGGGATTGCCATCTACTGCAAGGCATTATATCCCTTTAAGCTTGATATAGAAAAATTAAGAGGATATGCCTCAGTTAAATAAGCATATACTAAACTTACTACCTTTCTGTATTTTGGGATTTGACTGAACTTCCAGTATCACCGTTGTCACAGTATCTGCATACATGTCATTAGCAGGATTTGCCACCCACTGGAAGATAAAAAGAAAAAAACCATCATAATTTGAAGCCATTATTTGGACTGAGTGAATAATGCAACATAAAACCAATGTAACATTCATTGCATTCTCCTATTTACTTTGCTCTGAACTCTAGCTTCAAAGGACCGTCATACATTTCACACCAAATTATTAACTACTTTTAACTTGGTAAATTCCAGTAACCTTCCATGAAAAATCCAAGCTGATGAATGTTTCTGAACACATTTATGAAATAGTTATTAATTACCACAGCTATCTGGGGGAGGGGTGCTGGGGAAGGACAGAACACCACCATTTGACATTATTTCCAGCTACTATTTGCCAAATAAAAAAAGAGCACTGAATCTGCCATTATACTCTTGAGTCACAGCAAAAAATAAACTAGCGGTGGCTAAATGAAACAACATGCATCAACACAGGACCACAGCTCAAGAGGAACTTTGTTCAAGCTTTCATTCTACTTGTCATCCAACAGAAAACGACTTAAAACATTTAATTCTGCATGGCATCTATATGATACTATTTTGCAGAAACTGGAGAATTCAAAATACTTCTTTCACCCTCACCAATGCCCACCTCAAGGACTACCATGCCTGGCTCCTGGATCACAGTAATATTTTTGAAAACCTTCAGGGCTGGTTTTTGTTGGATTTCTATTTCTTCTACATCACCTAAGAAGTGACAAGAAATGGTTAGCAAGAATAAAATTATACTGGAAGCAAGATTAACTTTATCTGCATAAGAAAACAGGTCATCATTATCAGTTGTCTATTACTATTACAACTGCTCAGAGCAGCTCACAAAAAGGAAGCTCATACTTCTCTTACCTGACAATATTATTTTCTTTGTCCTGGATTGTTTGAAGTTTTTTTAGTATGTGATACTGACCATTTTACTGGCTGTGAATTCTCGTATTTGACTGGCTTAGTACACTTATGTAAGTACACCAATGAAGAAGAAAACAAACAAGAAATTTAGTGCTCCATTTGCAGAATTAACCAGCTCCTCTTATACCCTTAAAGAATAACCCATTGCTTACATAAGCATAGAGCTTAAAACAAAAGCATCTGTGTGCCAGATAGCACTCAGGTTATGAGACCTGAACATCAACTGAATATAGATTTTCTCTTCACCAGTAATATGAATTAAGATTCTGACACTAGAGAAGAAAAAAAAATCCTCAGCTTTAAATCTGGGAAGGGATCCTGTAAAGGGTATGTGCCTTTAATGAACTAGGACAGGAGTTACCCCTAACCTTTCAGAAAAAGCCAACAATGTTAGATTCTCGCCTCTTGGGGAGGAACAGAAGAGGCTGTCTGTCACAAAAGAGGACAGAGTTTTTGTTTTTATTAATTGGATGGCATTACCCATTCTATTTTGGGGCTGGAGAGAAAAGATCAGTTAATACATTTTGCATCAGAATGGCTACAGCACTCACTTTGGGAGCTAACAGGAGGCAAAAATCAACCTAGGCTCTGTATTACCACATACTCATGATTTTGTAATACACCTGCAGTAGAATCGCACAAAAAGGACGTGTCATAGTCACGAACTGGATCTGGCCAAAGCTGCGCAATCTAATGAAAGTTGTAAAATATGAAACAAACGGTGGCACTTCTGAGTGGAAACTTCTTTGCCAGTAACTGAAGACCTCTGAAGACTGTAAGTTGTTTTAAAAGTTGAACACTATAAAACATGAACATGTCCTTCTAAATACGCACCAGTAAGTTTTTGTAGCTGATAATAAAGCAGATTAAAAGGGCCGGTATAGGGAATGGCTTGTGTCTGTGTTACAGTGCTCATCGCCAAGTCTGTATAATCTAAAAGAATTTTAAAAAGTACATATTAAAAATTATCCTTTTGAATGTACTTCCTAAAATTGTCACTACAGATAAATAATTGCATCAATACATTTAAGATAGAGGGGTGAAAAGAAGAATTCGTGAAGAGGAGGGTGGAAGGTCTATTGTAAGATACTTGCGGTCCAGAAACCAGCAAGAGCTTGTTGCTTTATCATACCCATTAAAGGCAAACAATGAACTAGGACAGCAGAACTGCTTTCCCCGAGCTCTTCCGACAATACTACTCCATTTAATTATTCCTCTATTTAAGAACAGATCAATTTCTTTAGTAAGAAATAGCACAAAAACAATACACAGTGTTTTCACTGTACTGTAGCTTTTTACACTAAAAACTAATGACATTTTCAAAACTGGCAGGATAATCGATTAAGGTGCTCTTCTGTTCTCACTGGCATGTTTTATGCATATTCACGCAGAGGAAGAAGTTTTAAATAACCAGATGGGGAATCGAATTGTCCTTCTTTTCTTTTATAGAAGGAATAGAAATTATTTTAAACTTCAGTGGACAATCAATTTGAATGTCTGTCTTGTCACTCAACAGCTCAGAACTTTAGGCAAAGCTAAGCCAAGATAAAACCAAGACGTTCACTAACTGCTTATCAAACACAAAGTTACAGAAAAACAAGTACTGGATGTGTTTTAATGACAGAAGGAGGATACAGTAAGTTTCAATTACCTGCTGAGTGCATTACTGTCTTTACTTACTGGAGAGGTCACATGGAGAAAGGATGTGATAGTTAAAATTTCTTTTAACTAGGATTCCAGAAATTCTCTGTCCTTGCTCTGGCTTCTTATCTGCTAAAGATCCCATCACCTGGAAAGAAAAAACACACGTAGTGCAACAAGGAAATCTGAAGTACTCTTTGCTTAAAATTAACTCTGGAGATGAAACACAATTTTCTCATATAAAATTAACTCGGAAAATACAGGAAAGTTGGAGTAATCAATAAACATTCTGAAATGTAACACAAGTAAAGGTTGGAAGAGTGAAGAGCCAAAAAAAAAAAAAAGAAACCAACCACCAAAAACCCCCCAAACCCAAACTCTCAATACAACACTAAACCCAAAACATTCACGTACTTTGAGTCCCTGGAAAACATACACAATCCAAACCCAATTAAAAACAGAGGCTTGGAAGAACATGAACAGTTTTCATCCCAGAGGAAAATACTGTTGTACAGAAAACATACTAATTTTATACCTTGGCAAGCTTTTCTCCTCTGAAGTTTAATGTCACAGCTTCAGTATTCCTAGGATTATGAACTTCTATATGAACTTCATCGTTATCCTCATATTCCCGTATCAATGCTGCTTTCAATCTGGCCATTTCATTCTGTTCACCATGAACTAAAATCTACAGGAAAGACAGTTTTCCTTTTATCAAAAGTTATTTGTCCAACCAGACACGTTTAGTAAACAAATTATCCAAGAAACTGCCACCTTGTACCTCATCTTCATAAAAATGTAATTTCATGAGGTCACAATATATGAAACATTAGCTCAATTATACTACATACAGTTCTATGTGCATATTTGAATTTTATGCATTATTCACAGGCCTAGATTTCACGACCCTGAGTGTTAGTAGAAAAATACATGCAAATAAGCAGAATACATTACAGAGATTCCATTTAACATGCACGAACACATTGTTATATCATGAATGGGAAGCACCAAGTTCAACAAT
>VZSC01007682.1:22589-33749 GCA_013398225.1 Steatornis caripensis
ACCCAGTTCAACAATAAATTTACAGTTAGCTTTATATTTTTGTGTCTGCATGCAGATAAACATATACATAATAAATAAGCAATTCAGAGAGGATGCTTATTAAGTTCACAATTTTCTTTGCCAAGTTAAATCCTCTTTTCTTCTGCTACAATTTGTTTCATTTATCTGTGCTTGCACACCGATTCTCCCTCAGTCTGAGCAAATTTCAGACCTTAGTCCTCATTTTCATGTTCTGGTCCTTCACACCTCCCACTCCCTGTGATTTGCTCATGCTTTTCTCCACAAGTGCTGCCTTTATTTTTGCTGCGTGCTACACACCTTCTTTCACACTGGCCTACCCTTTTTCAATCAATGTTTTCTTGTTTATTTTGGGGCAAATTCCAGTGAATTATTCCAATACCAGTGTCCCCAAATGTCTCCTACACTGTATCTTACTTGCACAAAACACTGCTGAAAGAGGTTATGGACCATACCACTTTCTTCAGAGTCATCCCCAGATACCACACATGCAGACAGCTGAGAGTAAGTTCATCTTTACTTTGCTAAGGAACATGACAAAAAATGGTTAAAATCTCCACCTTTTATTATTCAAAGCATAGGAATGCTGGCTACTGCACCAGTACCTGCCTTGATGACTCAAGGCTGCAAACTGCTTTGATGAATCCCCCTCTGGAGAAATGGACAGCATGTATACTAACCACATGTGGAGGTTTCAGAGCCCGGATAAATTCACTAGTTTGTTGATAGTCTGTGTGAGCAGAGAAAGAAATGTAATCCACAGACATCTTCAGTGGGAGTTTTTGCCCTGACATAGTTGTGATCTCTTCAGGTTCAGACATGATGTGCTAAAAAAAAGAGCATTTTAAATAAAAAACTGAAAGCCTCCTACAGACACCATATAACTAACGCTTTACATATCAAAAATCAATGACATAATATCGGCATCCAGGTTAAACATGAAGAACTGAAAAAATCTCTACAATTTCACAGAACAAACACTCACAAATGAAAAAAAAAAAAAAGAGCATGCTCAACACACACCATTTCATCTTTTGCATCCTCAGCAGATCTGGAAGTTCATTCTTCTTCCAGAAACATCTCTCTCAAATTTGCAGCGAATTATAGCAAGTGTGTGATTTCCATCTCTAAAGGCAAAACTAGATGCTCTTGTTGCCCTTAGCTGCTGGAATTTGGAAGGAAGGATTTCATTCTCTACAACCAGACAGTGGCACAACATGGCGCAAGGCAGTCTGATCTCTGACACATAAGTAGTGTTAGATTTAATATCGACTCCTATAGAATTAGGGTTAGGGCTCCCCTCTCAAGAAGTTAAATCGTGGAGGGGTCTAAAGATGGAGAAAAGTATCAATCATTCTTTCTCATGACAAGGTAACTGCTCCTAGAAAAGATTATTCTGTATAGCATCACTGAAAATGGCCGTATGCAAATTTTCTGTACTTTTCTTTAGTATTAGCCAAAAACAGTTAGTCTTGACTATACAATTACGCATATTTGACAAAAGTCCTCTCAGTAAATCCAAATAAAGACGCTTGCTACTTGCCAATTCTTTTCAAACATAACATGCATACTACTTTGTATTAAAAACTTGTGGTGCATTAGCAACTCACCTTGGCAAGCGTTCCTTCAACACAGTACCCTGCTATAATTACTCCATTTCTCTTATCTGTGCACCAGCTCTCAAACAACTCTCTGGATAAGCCACTCTGCATCATACCTGGGGAAGCCATCACAACACTTGGGCCGATATCATCAAAATGATCCATACTCTAAACGGACAAACACCAAGAACATCAGTTACCGTAACTCACTTAAATGAAGGACAGCCTAGCTGCACCCTTGAACAACGACCAAGTAGAGCCCTGCATTCACAGATTATACCCCATCCTCATAAAAAGAGCCCTTTGCAGGAAAGTTCCTCCTGCTGATGCCCATAAGAAGCAAACTATAAGCACAGGGATCTCTAGTGGAAGGAAAAACTGGGGCATAAGCTGCCCTCAACCAGCCCTCCGAACACAGGGATAGCAGATAACTCAGATATAAAGCTGTACCTAATCAATCTATTAGGATAGTAAACATGCAAACTATTCCACAAACATGAACTCTTCTGTCACCCTTCCTCTTTTGTAAGACAAACTTATCTCAAGCTTACCTTCAGATTGCTAATATGCTTGAAAACAAATGGATTGTTGATGTTAATTTGCTTGCGGATTTTGTCATTCATGGCATTGACATACGTCTGATAAACTGCCATGCATTTCTTTGCCAAAGAGGAGGCATAGTATATAGGGATATCATGGAGTTCAGGATGATTCTGCCAGTATTCATCTAAAAAAACCCAAAAACAATAAAAAAGAAGAAAACCCTCCACCAATCACCAACCAAAAAACTCACAACTCCCCCCCTAGTATTATCTCCAAAATGCATGCTTCTTAGAAATGTTAATACTTCTTGTAAAACAGATTTAGCGGTGGAGATTTTTTTATTTTTATTACAGAAAATCACAATCACAGACTTTTTTTTTTTTCACCTGCTCTACTAAAGAAGAAAAAGCAATCACCAACTGAAAATGTACACAATTAGTACAAACAAACAGGTAAACAAACAAGAAAAAGATGAACTTAGATACTTTCGGTAGGTCAGATTCCAATCAATCACCAACTTGAGCTACAAGGTATAAAGTATACATGACATTACACAGCAATAAACCTACATTTACAACAATGCAAGTTTTACCATACCACTGCAATAAAGCTAAAATGTATCTGTCAAATATTGATTATACATCTAACAGCTAGGGACATCTGCATATAGATATGTTTGTGAGAATTTATTATATCAAAGTTCTGTAAAACAAATCCATGGAGTTCAAGATGTGAAGGGATCACCTAGTCATCAAGCCTGGCTTCCTGTATATCACCAACTGATCTATTTTACAAGCTTAACTGCAACAAGAATGGGAAAAAAGCCTCCACTAACCACAACTTATTTTATCACTGATGACAGCAGCCATAACCTTTACTAAACACAAAGAAGAGATCTGAAGGCAGCTATACAAACATAACTTATTTGTTTTCCCACTTGGATATAGTTCTGCTAGTCTGAAACATATTTATATTGTGTAAGTGGGGAACCAGTGTCCAAAAAGAGCAGTATGCTCTTTTGGCTGTATTTGTACATTTAAAATGATACGGCTTTACCCTAACAGCTTTGATCTGCAGACAGAGCTTTCAGAACATGTCAGAGAGTCTCACTGCCATGAATATCTTAATAAGCTCAAGTGTGAGGTGGAAATAGCCAATAAAAGATAAATAATAGCAGGACTTACAGTAACGTTAAAAGACTGCACCCATCATCATAATTTTCTATACCAAAATGCAGTATTTTATTTTCTGTCAGACACTGATGTAACGAAGAAAAAAAACCACAGAAGCCTGCAGGCCCAATTGTGTAGGCATGTGAGATGTAATTGCATTTTCTACCTAATTAAGCATCCAATTGCATGTCTAGCTTTACTAGATGTATTTTCAAGCTTATCTTTAGAAACTCACTTTAGTATCTACACACAGTAAGCAGAGGCCAACAAATTACAAACTAATGGCTACACAAGATTTAAAATGTTCAGTTTTTATCTCCTCTATCAAAAACCCTCCATCACTGATAAGTAGTAAATAATCCTCCATTGAATATTACCCCATGCCTAGATCCAAATTTATTAACATTTGAATAGATCAGTAACAAATTTTGAAAACAAACTGGTTTTTAATGTTGAGCTAAACTGAAACAGAAAGTGAGAATTTCAAGTACTTTAGGTAACACTTTAAATTCAACAACTCTAAAAAGAAGTATTTTAATTTTGAGACAGGTATCTTTTGATCTTGCCAGCATTAGCATGAGCAAAGAGACTAGTGAAAAATCATGTACATAGTGCAAATTAAATGTGCTTAGAAGAAGCAAAGAAGCCTGGAACTAAATTATTTAAAAATTTTTATCTGAAGTACCTTGTAACAACTACCTATATATTTTATGTGAAGTGGCTTGTTATGATAACGTAGAATTCCCCCCTCCCTCCCATTTTTTCTCTTCTTAACAAAGACTACTTTGCATTCCCAATATCAGTAGGACTTCAGAAATGCTAGAAGTGTCTGCTATTGTCTTTTCAGCTTTTCCTACAAAGACTTATTTGTGTAGGTTTGTGAATTAACGGGCAAAGATAGTGAAACACTGGAACAAAATATACCTTTTTTAGCAGTACAGTTTAAATAGAACAGTTGTTGTTGTGATTGCTTACTTTCAAATCTGTACTAATAGTCCCTATTTGCTGAAATCCTGGTTCAACAAGATTCAAACGTCAAGCACATATTACTATGCCATTACCCTTTCCCTCCTAGGTCTCCGTCCTACCTCACAAAGCAGAACTGCCTTGGTTGGGTTACTGGATTTTTTGCATTTGAACAAACATGCATTATATATTCCCAGGTAATTAACACGCTGGAAAATGGCTGAAGAGTTGTTACACAATTACTATATCTGAATGACTGCACATGAAAACATTCTCATTTAACTTCATATGCTTTTATCAAGAGGAGCTGGGAAGGTACATACCTAAAATTAAAAGTAGTTCTTGAGCTCGACCCAGGGCAAACACAGGAATTAGACCTCTACCTCCTCTATTTACAATGTCATGAACAGTATTACAGAATCTTGCCTCTCGCTCTTCCCTTTTTTCATGAATATGAGTACCATACGTGGATTCCTAGGTACAGAAAAACTGAATGTTAAAAGTACCGACACAGAGACTAATTCTTGATCTTCTCCTCTGAACCCAACAAGAAAATGCAGAAAAGCATACTGGTGTTAACATGGAGGGGAAGGGAGGGAGAGGGGTGAGGTGAAGGGCAAAATCAAAACCACCCCCAAATTCCCATAACCACTGCCACCAGGATAAATAACCAAAATTTCCCCTCCCCAAAACTCCTCCCAGCAACTCGGAAAGACAGATCCTGTCAGCAAGAAAAAAAAAAAAGTTAGAACTATTAATTTTGATGCTGCTTTTAAGAGGTTTCAAATTTAACATACTTATTTTCCCAACTGGAAATGCTGCCACTGCTTTGATGAAGGGGATATCACATTATCATGACTCGCTAGTGGTACATGTGCCACAATTTAGAAATACCTAGCCTAAAATGCAGGAGTTACACAAAATACAAGATTTTGATGTAACTTAAAATGAAATTATCAGTTACAGAAAGCAGTTAGAAGGGACACAGTAAACGAAATAATTTTGAGCATTACTCGGAAACATTTTACTGTTGGTTTCCAGATAAAACTGTTCCAGACACAAGCTTCCTCTGAGCTTCTGATTTTCCAAACAAGATTCAGAATAAAACCACTTCACTCAGAAAACAAAACAAAAATATGGAAGAGCACTCAGGGTACCTCCACCCAGTACAAATTTTCAACAAACACAGCTGGAAGTAGGTTCGGATCTACTAAAGAAAGACATCTGGCTAAACTGGGGTTTGTACAATACATCTAGCAAACACAAGATGAAACCTAATAAATCTCCCATCTTGAAAAGGTTCATCTAGAGGCTTAAGGAACTTCATCAGAAGAATTAAAAACCCAAAATTAGACTTTTTAATACAGTGAAATGTTGGAGTGTTCTGAACACCCAAGCGTTTGGATATTTAATTTAATACAAATCACGTACTACCATTAAATCTTCACTGTCTTTCTCATTCCATTTTAGCTTTAATTAAGTAATGCTCCTATACATATTTAATTACTAATATAAATAAATAATTTTGTAAAACTTACGATTATGAGAATATCAGGTTTAATATTGGGGATCTCAGCTGCCATCAGATGTCTGTCTTCCTGTCTTGAGAAATCACCTGTATATAAAAGCTATTGGAGACAAAGAGAAGTAGTTATTCTGATTAGAGGTTCCACCAGGTCAGCAGTCTTTAAAAAGCTGTTGTACAGGTATGATATTTTTTAAGCAAAGATGGTTTTAAGGAATGCATGATAAAAAGGTCACTCGTACTTTAACTAAAGACTCTTCTGACGTGGACCGTGCTTAGAATATTAGGTCTATAGTACTACAATACAAATATTTCAACCACAACAAGCAAAGGTATTTCAAGCTGTACCATAATTCCAACAGAACTAGGTAAACAATTATTAAGATTTTAATTTTCATTTGGGATATAAAGGTGCTATTTTCAGCCTTTTGCATACACGCACTGACCATTGAGAAGTAAGAATTGACATAACAGCAGGTCTTAAGTGGAAATAAAAAGTAGATAAATCTGCATTTACATATCAGAATGCAAATATAGTGAATAATGCAATAAAACTACTTTTTAAAAATTCTTCTAAGATTTCCTGATACTAAAAAAACCCCTGTAATTGAGCAGACTTTCCAAATGGAATGATCATTTTCCCCGTTACACCAAGATGTAATTTGCAACTGTTAGTAATTTTTAATGGATTCTTAACTGCAAGGTGGAATGCAGCTCTCTGTGCCCAAAATGATGATTTCAAAACTGAACATTTTTTACTTAACCAATCATTCCACTGATGAAAATGTGAATAATAATAAAACATGTAGTCAGCAACAGCAGGTAACTGGTCTACAGGCAACCTACTATCACGTTCCTCATTTGCTTCACAGGGAATTAAAGAAAATAATGGATATTATAATCCAATTCATTCGAGTCATGCACAGTAAGAGGGAAATCTCTCTCTCCATCCCGTCTTAATCAGAAGAAAAAAACCCAAACCCAAAAAAGGCAGTAAGATATCTAAATTTTATTGTATGATGACTTATTTAATCTCTCTGTGCCTAAAATCAGTAATAATCCTATTTCTTTAGGTACTTTAGCATACAAGTGTTATGAGAAAAATATAACTCGCATACTTTGGCAAATGCCATTTAAGCACTCAAGACAGGCAGACACAGTAAATCAGAATTACAAAACCAAACATTTGTTCATAGATCTTACTAAAGTGCAGTTTCCATATGACTGCCCCAGCTATCAGCTACAACTGGGTGGATCAGCAAAGAAAACTACATGTTTACTGGTTCCGAGTCGTAACTCACTCCCATAAAATCCAAACATAGTACCTAGTTCAATACGCTTGTCACTTGCTAGTTCTAATTAATGAGAAAATACACATTGTAAGTCAAGGCCTCCCACCTTGACTTGAGTCCGAGTCGGTTTGACAGTTCCAGCCACAGTGGTGGGGCTTAACAGGCAACAATAAATAATTAATGACTAAGTTACAATTCAGGCGTGATTTCAACTTTATAATAAGAAGAAAATACCTTCACACCAGCTATTTCAATCATAAACATGGCTGCTCCCAGAACGTGGCCTGCATGGTAACACCAGAATTTGATTCCTGCCACCTCTTTCACTTCATGGAAGTTGATGGTCTCAATCTTGTCCATGCTTTCTTCGAGGTCCGTTTCTGTATATAGCATGTCATCCGCTGATATATTACTGGATATAAGTAAAATGGCTAAATATCAGCTCATCTTACCAGCTCGGATTATGTAACAGTTGGAAAAAACACTTCCTGGATTTTTCCCCACTGACAGTAAGACTTCCACTCAGTAACACTACGTATCCTATGCTAGAAATCAAGTCCAGGTATTCTAATGTTGTTCACCTAAGCAGAGTTAAAGCATCTTTTTCTTGAAAGGCCATGCTAGAATAGTCTTTTCAATTCAAGATCTGCTCTGTGTTTGTCTAAAAGTACAAACAGATACCCAGCGCTGCAGAGATCTGCCACTTAGCTTGTAACAGTCCTCAAAAACCAAACTAACCCACACTTTTCCCATCGGCCCAGAACAAAAAAGTTAAAAGAGGATTGTTTATCACGTTTCTGAACCAAGCTAGAATCTGTTGAGATACGCTCAGGATACTGTATTCACATAGAAAAGATGTGTCAAGGCATGTAACAGAAGAAAAAAAAAAGAAAAAAACCCCAACAACATGTAAGTAAGAGCACTCCTTGTGTTTCTAATATTTAATCTGACCTTGTCCTGAAGAGTGATTTCTATCTTTAGGGGCTTAAAATTCACTACTTCTGTGAAGCTTAAGAAAAAATACACATTAAAAAAAGTATGAGAACAAAAGAGTGCCTTAAGAGACACGTACAAGGGAAAAAAGGGATACTATTAGAGGTCCAAAGAAGGCAAATGAGAAGAACGTGAGGAAAGATCTTTTTTATTATTGATAGGAATTATTTTAAAGACACATCATCCATGAGGCAGCAAGATGATTCATTACTTCTAATTTGGTTATAATGCTGCTACTTGTGGCAACATCTAGGTTCCTCCAGCCACCTTTGGTGGCTTCATCTTAAGTCTCCTATTGGATATATAGGTGAAATAATGCAGGAGCTGAAGAGACAAGCCACGGGTCAGCTTACCTGACTTTGACATAGTCTGAAAGAAGCCATCTGTAAATGGCTTTTGTGGCATGAGTCATAAACGTCCTTCCTTTAAAACTTGTTTTCTGCAAAAACCACGGTAAAGCCCCACAGTGATCTAAATGGAAACTTAAGAGAGACACACAAATCTAATTAATACATTTACAACACTAACATATCATATATATCATATAATTCACTACTTTACTGGATTAACATAGCGTCACAAAAATCCAGAACAGAATTTGCAACCTCGTTGTGAACTATGCTGGTCTATATTCTGTACATTAGTGACCAGAAACACAACCAAGAAAAAGTAAGAGTAATACAGGAAATTCTCCATTAATTGCAAAGATTTTACCCATGTAATCTCGGAATTAATTTTTTTGTAATTTACACATACATTTAGAGGGAGAAAAATAACAGGAAGCAAGAACACAATAAATGTCTAAGATACAAGAAAGCTAACAAATGTGATCCTAAGTTTGCATGTTGGACACTATGGATTAAAACATGAACTACTAAAATAAATTTGGCCACACTTCTAGTTTGACCTCTCTTAAGGAAGTACTTTTGAAATATAGGTAGAACAAGCATATACCATGAGAACTCAGTATTTTGTGCAGACCTGGTTATGACTAGTTAAATCATTTACAAATGGCTCTCCTTGTCTGTCAGCCACTAAGCAATATTTAAACCACATTCAAAGCTTGTGTAAGTCTCTACAAAGCCTTTTAATTCAAAGTCAATGGAGCAAAAAACACAACCAATATTTTTCAGCAGTCTTCATGTAGAAAACTAGAAGCTGTCACAATGGTGTTAAAGCAGGACAGGTATAAAAAAGTCAGACATCACAGTGGGCTCAGAGACTTGTCACGTCAAAAATGACTGAACATCCTTAATTTAAAAAAAGTTGGAAACTAAAATTTTGCCATGCCATTACCACCCCCGTAACACCTTTCACGGTCTCTTAATAACCTACAAGGGAACACAGCTCAGACCAGGACCTCAGTATATTTGTTCTTCTAAGTGCAACTTACTGACTAATTAGGAGGAGATCAATCTCAGCAGGATCTATCAAATCAATGTAAGGAAGAGCATCCATTCCTTCCAGTCCGGGATGGATTCCACAATCAAGCTGAAAAATGAAAGAAAGTTAAAGCTTCTAACAAGAACGTATAAAAAACCCTCTTCTATTTTGGTCTAAAATATAGTTACTAGCAACTAGTAACTTTCAGCATTATTTTAAAAAGAAGTATTTTTCCTTAAACACTGCTTTTAGCACTGGATTTCACACCTTGTGTCACACCTGTCTAGATGACTTATCTCCACTGGGAAACCTTTCAAAAGATCCCAGTCTCTGTTTATAATTTTGTACCTATACAAGCCTTTATTCACACTTCCACAACACCTGAATCTACAGAACCAGTGTACACAAGTTTCAGCCACCATCTGAGAAGACAGCTGGAAAAGAGAATGAGAATATGTACGTGTTTGTACGTGACTGTTTACGCATAGCTGCTGGTAAATGTGAGCCTTAGGTTCCACTGAAACCCAGTACACGTAAAATTTACAATCCACGCTTCAGACACATTCATTCTGTTTGGGGATACAGATTTATTTCACAGGACAGCCTCTGTAATGCCCACTATCACATATGCTATATTGCTCCAGAAAGCTACAGAACGTGCCTCTTCTAGCACAGTGGCTGACTTCAGTGTGGACGCTGAATTAAACCCATAACATCTTTTTGTGACCTGAAGTACTGTAATGAGGGTGTACAAATACATTCATGCAATAATTACCATTATTTTTCTTCCTTTAAACTCCAGAATAATGCATGACCTTCCTACTTCTTGGCCAGCACCTCTGCAAAAGGATATCAAAGCCATCAAAATTAAAACAATGCACACCGTATAGATGTAACTGTATAGTGCATGTCTTTAGTGGAATTATTTTTCTGAGTAGACGTAACAACTGCACAGTCCTTTTAAGATCAGATATTTAAGGTAACTGAGCAGTTATTATTACGTCAATGGAAATGAGACCCTATTTAATGCACTAGAAATAAAAAAAACTATTTGGGGAAATTACTTCGGTCTCTTCTGGTTTTGATTGCGTGTCTGTGCACTCCAGTCTCCATGCACTGAGATGTATAATTAGTGGAAAGTTGACTTAAATAACAAATTACCTTGGGCTGAATAAGCTTGAAGCAGCACCTTCAAGTTGTCCAGAAGACAACTCTTTGTGATGCTACCAGAATCACCCTCAAATTACACTGTCATCTTTACCAGAGAAAAAAAATTCAACTTAAAATACTACAAAACCGGCAATGCTGTCCAAGTGCAAACGGCAAAAAAGATGGTTTTTTGCTCAGACAACACTTCGGTACTGCATAAAGAAAGGACGTGGTCCTTCGGGCCCAGAGTGACAGCTATCCCGGAGCCTGCTGGCTGCCTACTCCCTGGAAAAGCGAGCAATGAAACACCGGGAAGGGGGAAGTGCGTGTGGGGGGAGCTGCCCAGGATTCTAGCGCCTCGAACAACGCTTCCCCCGGCCGCCCAGGGCACCCCCCGCCTCCCCTGCCGCCACGGCACAGGCGGTGCCTGCGGGAGGCGCCGGGTCGCGGCGCCCACCCCGCAGGGCCCTGCGTCTGCCCGCGCCTCAGGCCGGCTACCGGGCCGGCTGCCGGGCCGG
>VZSC01007682.1:34580-96726 GCA_013398225.1 Steatornis caripensis
TCAGTGGTGCCCAGCGACAGGACAAGGGGCAATGGGCACAGACTGGAACACAGGCATTTCCACCAAGCTCCTCTTCCATGAGGAAGAACTTCTTTACTGTGAGGGTGACAGAGCCATGGCACAGGCTGCCCAGAGAGGCTGTGGAGTCTCCTTCTCTGGAGATACTCAAAACCTCCCTGGGCGCATTCCTGTGCAACCTGCTCTAGGCTAACCTGCTTTATCGGGGAGGGGGTGGGGTGGGGGTGGGCGTGTTGGACTAGATAATCTCCAGAGGGCCCTTCCACCCCCTGCCATTCTGTGATTCTGTGAAAATGCGGGATGCGGTGCTGCCGTGCCTGGCTCCTCCCTGCCCGGCTCACCCCGCTGCAGACCCCGGAGTAAGACTCTATGCTCTCTGCATCCATACTAGGAAAGCTGCAGTGCAGAAAATGCATGTTCTAAGGAAGGAGCTGTGAAGAGCTCCTTAATCATCAAATGTATCAAAAACGCTTGTGAAGTAGAGCATATTAAGTTGTGCTTTCCCCAGAGACTACTGGCAGAATGGGCAAATTTGCCTGTGTTCTAGCAGCTGCTGCTCTGAAGGAGAGCCTGCTAGATCCATGCTGGTGGCTGGAAGGAACCTGAGGGACATGGGCGTGCTGGGTGCCATGATTCCTCGCTGCACCACTTGTTGCTTAGGGTGACTTTTGGTCTGCCAGGGACCAGGTGTTTGCTTAATGACAACCACAGCAGCAGTCTGGGGACTGTAATCCAGTACTGCATCACAGATCTAAGCTCCTCCTTGTGCATCTTCCATTATTTTCTGCAGTGTGAGCTGTCTTCAGTAGGCTGTCTTCCTCCTCTGTTCTTTTTCTTCCACCCTCTCAAAATGTCTGAAGCTTTGTAATTAAAATACTCTTCTCTGAAGCTGGGGAATAGGGTTTCGGCACTCCTGACTGGGAACCAGCATCCTCTTTCTTGACACTCGCTGGCCAAACGTTAAGTGAAGCAATTGAAGTAGTAGGGCAGATACAGAAAAAATGCTTCTGGAATACTCTCAGAATTCCCAGTAACTTAGTTCCAGTAATGTAACAGTAAATGTAACATGCTTCCTGCTTTAATTTTAGGGAGCATGTTAAGTAGTAATGGCTGCTCCCAGAAGTATTACAACCATTAGTTCTTCAGAAGTAGGGTTTTTTGGGTTTGTTGTTTTGGGTTTTTTTTTTTAGTGGAAGCATAATCTTTGGAGCAGGGATTGCATTGGATGCACTTTGTAGGGCACTTAGATTGTTGTTACAAGATAAAGTGGGAATATACATTTTAAATTTTGTCTTGTTTCTAAATCTGTATCTGTATTAGAAACTGACATTTGCAACAGTCTGTAAACTAGGTAGCGGCATTTTTTTTATGATTCAGAAGGAGAGGGAAGTTTCAGCAGAGAGTTTGAGGGACTTTCCTAAATTGCACATGAAGAGCACCCAAGAAACATTCCTACTTTGTTTCTCACAGTCCTCAAGTTTCCAGATTTTGTCCACTTTGGGCACAGTCACTCTGGTGTTTGCCAGGAACTTGATGATATGACAGCTTTAGCTTTTATTTTTCCTACCTAGAAGATCTTCCTTGATCCGATTATGAAAAAATGTTTAGAAAAGGAAAAAAACGACATAGCAGCAGCAGCTCACAAAGCAGTGAAATCAGTACGAAAAGCAAGGTAAGATGAATTTGGTATATACTCTGTTTATGAAAGCACTTTCGTTTGTTGTGAGTTGACAGTTCAGTGGTTCACTTGCAGTGACAGTGGGATGTGATTTCCATAAAATGCCATGTGCCACAGGGAGAACTTTCTACTTCTGCTATTCCTCAGATTCCGTTATCAGAGTTAAAAAACCCTATCTGTTATAAAGGCCTTGTAGTCCTGAGATGAATGCTCGACTGCTTCCATAGTGAAGCCCACAAACAAAGAGTTTCTGACAGCACACAGTACAGCTTGGAGGAAAAAGTAGCATGTTTCTCCTGTAGTGATAAATGCTGCCTTTAAGAAGGTGCCTGGTGCTAGGTACCAAGAATGAGTTTATTCTTCAGTACTAGTTGGTTACTCAGTATCTCTAAAAAGTATTTTTCGTTTTGAATAATGTGTCCATTTTGTCTGATAGGTTTTGGAATGATCAGTTGAATATTCTGGATTTTCCAAGGTGCCGTTTCACTTCCCTTGCACTGCTATGTTATTTCAAGCATTGGTGACAAGCATGTAGTTGTCAATTTCTTCAAGTTAAGATGCAGTACCAGAAAAGTCTGGACATAACCTTAAGGTTCATTTTCTCTTTTTCTTTTATCTCCTCCTCCTTTCAAAGTATTTGTGGACTTCTCAAGGGTTCCCGCTGAATTTATATCAGTCTAATCTACATTGAAAGATAACTTCAGGAAAGAAATAGGTGGTGGTGTTTTTTTCTCCTCATTTTGCAGTGCTGCTTAAGTAATTAGAACATGAGCACTAGTTTAATTTTAAAAAAAGAGTTGAGGCAGGGCATCTAAAAGTGTATTGTTTATATGTTCTCAGTAACTTTCTGATGCTACTAATTTTTTCTTAGTCTGTAGATTCCAGTCTCGGGGGACTTTCCAGGTCTAGTACTGTGGCTAGTCTAGATACAGACTCCACGAAAAGTTCAGGTATGTAATCAGAGTTTGAGCAGATATGTATGGAGCAGGATTAACTTTATTTGTGTTCATATAAAAGAGCAGAAAATGAAAAAGGTTAAAATACGTATTTTTAATAATTGTGAGTACATCTGTTAGATAACAGATGCGTAACATTGACTAATGCATGCATAGCTCTAGGCTTCTAAAGTATTACTAAAGATTCATCTAGGATTAAGTCACTGTTTTCAAAGTGAAGTGTCTGCGTAAGAAAAACTTTGTTGCCTTACTGGTCTGTTACACAGCATAAATCTGGTGCGACTTTTTGTAAGCTACATTTCTTGCTTGTATAAGTTTACGTTTGCACTGAAATCATGGAAATAAGATTTGATTTTACTTGTTCTTGCTCACCAGATCACAACACATCACTGTTGGACCAAACAGTTCATTTAAAACAAATACACATAGAAAAGTAGAACCAGCTTTTCTATGTTTTCTGATGCAAGCTTGTTAATTCCAAATTTGAATTGGGATAAACAATGCTGTATCATGGATTCGTACGGAACTGTTGCCTTTACCAAGGGCTGTTCTGAATCAACCCAGGACAGTTGATTAAAGGGAGGAGTTAATATACTGTGGTATGGTTAAGTGTTTGATGAAAGTATGCAAAAGCTGTGGAATGTTAGCCCCGTTAACACCCATCAGAATAGCATTGCTGTTTCCGAATTCTTCAGAATTGCTTTGTTTTATTCTGTTGCAGGACAAAGCAACAGTAATTCTGATACGTGTGCAGAATTCAGAGTTAAGTATGTTGGTGCCATTGAAAAACTGAAGTATAATGAGAGCAAAAGTCTCGAAGGGCCATTGGACTTGATAAATTACATAGATGTTGCACAGGTAAGTGAGTTACAAGACAATACCAACAACATCAGAACATCTTAAGCTTAGGTGTATTTCTTTTGTATTATCACATGATCTGACATCTTTCTTTGTAAATTTTAGACTTACTAGAATAAAGTAGCTTACCTTAAAAAAACATTAAGGTATGAATCTCAAAAGCTGTCACACTCAATTCCATCCTACTGAGTAACTGGAGAAGATGCATCCAAAAAGCCACTCTGAAGAAGCAGGCTCAGACCAAAGGCCCTTTTCATGAGTCATTACGGAACCAGTATCCCAACTGAAAGTTGTTATGTTGTCTTTAGCACTGTAAGGATTAGCATCCAGGAAATAATATCTCCTCCAGATTTCCTCAGTACTGTAGAAGTTTTCCCACAGAGGAAAATGTCAAGTTTCTGCTTACAATCACTTATGAACCTGTGACCAAAGAACCTGAAAAATATTTGAGTCATCCTTGCCAAACTGTGGTTGCTTGTACTTATTTTTGTACTAAAAGCCTTAACTGGTTGTTCTCATTAGGTAGCTGATCGTTTGTATCTTTAAAATCATAGAATGTCTGTTTCTCGTACAGCAACTTAACGTTTCAAGTATCTGAATATAAATTAAAACTATTTTTACAGCCAAATAATGAAATTGCTGCCAGTGTGGAGCACAAAGCGCTCAGGGTCAGTGCGGCATAACAGGGCATGCATTATTTTTCAGCCCATCTGATTTGACCATAGGGCCAGACTGCCCCCTGAGATGACAAATTCCTTTCTGGAATCGTGTAATATTTAGACTAGACTAGACTATTTCAGTTGGAAGGGACCTACAACGATCATCTAGTCCAACTGCCTGACCCCTTCAGGGCTGACCAAGATAAAGCATGTTGTTAAGGGCATTGTCCAAATGCCTCTTAAACACTGACAGGCTTGGGGCATCGACCACCTCTCCAGGAAACCTGTCTGACCACTCACTCTTGGTAAAGAAGCGTTTCCTGATGTCCAGTCTGAACCTCCCCTGAATGTATTTCACATAATGTTAAGAGATTGGGCAAGTGCAGGAGTGGCAAGCAGACTCCACACAGCAAGGTAGCAGGGGTAGTGATGTTGCTGATCCAGTGGACTGAAATACACATAAACATGTTTTCTATTATGTATCTTCATTGTTCATGTTCTTCTGTCTGCACTAAAGGCTTTTGTTTGTTTCCCTCCAAAGCAAGATGGAAAGTTACCTTTTGTTCCAGGTGAAGAGGAGTTTATTATGGGAGTTTCCAAATATGGCATTAAGGTTTCAACATCTGATCAATATGTAAGTGATTCACAACAAACTATCTTTTTGGTGAGAAAAAAAGTGAAAAGTGCTTTCATTTATTCTCTGATAGATGGTCTGTGTGACCAAAATGTCACTTCTGGCTTTAAGCAAAAGTCAAACAAACAAACAAGCTCTCACAGCAGCACCGTCATGTTGTATCATCATATCTCCTCACGGCTCTCCATATTTTCCTGGTTGGCTTGGTTGGATTTATGACAAAAATGCATTCCTTTTCAGATAGAGCACCAGACAAAAGGCAAGCAAGCCTTTATGCTCTACGGGCACATCTTCTTTTCTCTGTGGCTGTCCTGCCATTCTCTCACGTGGAGAAGTAGTAGCATGACTCTAGTGGCCAAGACCTCAGCCTGAGTTAGTAGTAATGCAACTCCTGTTGATGTTATTGTGGAGAGGAAAAAACAAGTATGTTTTTTTCAAGAATACCTGAATAGTCTTCCTCTTCTAAGTTCCAGCCTTGCACTCCTAATCCAAGAGTGTGAGTTCACTCCAGCATCAAATCCTCATGATGCCAGTTTATTGCTCAAGCCTATTTTTTGTTTGCATCATTTCCTATATGTAGTTTATTTTCCTTCAGTACACTTTAAGTAGCTTTTTTGCTAAAAATAAAAATCCGGTCTCTTCCCCAGGGCCCTTCAGTTGCCTTTGTGTAGTTTTGTATTGCAGCCATGTGGTTTCCTCCTGGTTGCCCTCAGAGCCCCAGATACCATAAATACTTGGCCTTATGAAGTCATGACCCATCAACAACACAGCAAGGCCTGTTCATAAAAGCCTCAAGTATGAGGACAGTGAATAGCATTGCTCAATGGCTGAATACGCCGGAGAGAGCCAAAAAGTTTCCTTTGGTCCCTTCAGAAAAGAAAACACTTGTTTCTAATGCGTGAGAGGACGTGTAGTAGTTGTTACTCAAGCTTTGAATTCCTTGGGGTTCTGTTTTTGCTGTACTCCAAAATTCTTAATTCTCATTAAGAGCATTGGTTACACAGTTATTTAAATTCCTTTGTACTTTGATAAAGATCAAATAGGTAGTTTTAAGACTTTTGTCCCATCATTCTTCTGGCTGCACAAGCATGCACAAGCTGATAAAGCTTTCTGTGATTAAGCTAGCTTGCACTGGCATTTTATTGCATTGCATTCTGTTTCCCAAATTCTGGCTTTTTGCATCTGTGTCACTGTTGACGTTTAATTTGTCCTTCGCTGTGTTAGTCCGCCTAACTCTTCATAGAGTTCCAGGATGGAAAGGTTTTCTCTGCATTCATACAAAGAATTCAGTCTTTTATGACTTTGGGGGAAAGGTGGGAATTCCGTGATCTGTAGATACCTTTGCAGGTGAATAGGCAGCTGTTTGTTTCAGATGCCAAAAAGAGAACTGACTGCAGGATACAATTTTTTTTCTCATGCATTTCAGCCAACATTTGAGAAATTATTTCATTAGTGACTGAAATATGTACAGATATGTAATTCACTGATATGTTTCCTTTGCTTGTGGATACGACCACTGGAAACCAAAGGCAAAGTATTTATAGAAGTTACACAGAGGCTTTGGCCTTCCTCACATTCCATTTGCGTGTATGTGTACATTACAGATATATATATATGTACATACACGTATGGCACGGTTTGTCCATCTGCCATCTCATTTCTCTCCCAGCTGCACCAGCCCTTCATAGGCAAATACTGGAAGGAGGGGAGGAAATAAATTTACAGGGGACTGTGTACTTTAAAGAATTCTATCCTCCCTCTTTTAGTGATAATCCACGTGCACATCAGCACTGTAGCAAGTTCCAAGCAAGTAACTCTGAAAAGTTCCAAGTAATCTGGAGGGAAATCTTGGCACCTTTCATACACAAACTGGAGGGTTGATCCAGTAAGTTCCCCATTGGCTCCAGCTGCCCTCAGCGTGGTATGGTAGCTGGTGATGGTATGAATAATTGTGAGTGATTGCTGAGTCGACATCAGTGATGGAGATGTTTTTCAGCAAGGTGATCTTAGGAGCTCTGTTAGAGAGCTCTCCCTCAAGTCTTTCATAGCAGGCATCAAGCTCACTGTCCATTTTTACAGCTTCTGTATTGAAGTGGACGTTTCTTTAGACCCTTCAGCTACTGATAGGGACGAGGTGTTTCATGCCATGAACATAGAAAAAGAGCTGTCTTGAAATCGTAAGACCTTAGAGGTGGTATGGTGGGAATCAACCAGATGAATATTGTCAGTTGGGTAGGATGGCTTGAGAAGAAAGGCTTTGTGTAGCATAGGTCTGCAGAGACCGTGTGCTGGACAGTATCAACCAATGCCTTTCTGGAATGGCCAAAATCAGAACTGTTGGGACTACGGTGAAACCCTGCAACTGCGGTGGAGAGTAGAAATCTCCCAGATTAGATCTCTGCAAGCGTCAGGACCCATGCTGTGGCTCAGGCCACACGTGGCCTGGCTGTATCCACATGACTACCCCTCACCACCACCCTCCACCCCAAAGCAGCTAACCTTGTCCATAACCTCTTCTGGGAACAGCTTCTCGTGCGTACCCTTGCCGGAACTGAGACGGAGGATTGTCTGGAAAAATACTGGAAAAATAAAAACTTGGTTTAAGTTACTTCTGTGCTGGAGGTACAGAGTCCTGTACCACCTGTCCTACGCACAGGTGGTGGGCGGGAAACGGATGTGTGCTATTGTAGTATGGCCAGGAATATAGTCCACATATAAATGCAATTCTGAAATAGAAGCAAAAATTAGAGCTGGAATTGTATTAAACTAAACTACCACTTTTTTTTCTGAGCTTCACTAAGCTCTCAATTAAAAATTAGAATTTTACTAAGGAATACTTTTCTCCTATAAATAAATCTGAAGTATTCTTTTGGAAGAGAGAGAATCAATACGTGCGGAAAACTGAAACAGCTATTGCCCTGTTCCAGAGTAACTTTTATTTGCCACATGGTTTCAGGATGTGTTACATAGGCATGCTCTCTATTTAATTGTACGGATGGTCTGCTATGATGATGGTCTGGGAGCAGGAAAAAGTTTACTGGCTTTGAAGACAACAGATGCAGCCTCTGAAGAATGCAGCCTCTGGGTATATCAGTGCAATAGTTTGGTAAGAGTTTATGTTTACAGTATTTAATTCAGGTTATCAGTATTTTGGTTCTAAAGGGAGATTCTAAAACCCAAGGCCCTTTTGAAGGCTTTTTGGCAGAAGGGGGATTCCTCAATTGAAAAAGAGTACAAATGTGCCCTAGCTGAGGAGAGAAGCTCTGCTGACTGCATTTGATCAGCTTTGAGGGAAAATACCTATATTCCCTGAAATTGCCAATGAATGTACACACCTGAGAAAGCTCTTTTCAATTTAAAAAGTGCTATCGGAGCTGCTAAGGACGATCCTCCGTTTGTATTTTCCTTATAAGATTGGACAGAGCAGGACAGGATTGAGTTAACGGTTCCAGTAATAGAGCATGTATTCATATCTATAAGCGAGGGAAGCGATCCCTTAAGAGTAGGAGAATTCATTGTCACGATACTGTGCTATGACACACACCCTTAGCAGCGCTGGGGGGACACATGAACTGACTTTCTGAATGCTAGTGTCGTGCTATGATGAAAGCTAACAACTCTGACTTGTTTCAAAAGAGCTCATTTAAAACAGCTTCCCACATGTCATTGCAGACCACAGAAATCAAATTAAATCTCAGTTGTGCTACTCCATTTTGCATGTCTCTGCCAAAAGAACAATGAAGGTCACGTTCTGCTTTAACTAAGTTTTGAGATGTTTAGAAGTTCTTCAAAAAGTGTTAACGTGCATGTCTTTTTTTTCCAGGAACAAGCACAAGCTATTTGCAAAGTGTTATCTACAGCCTTTGATTCAGTTTTAATGTCGGAGAAGTCCTGATTTTCTTCAGCAACACATGACTGTGTAGTACAAGAGGCCTTTGTGGGGGGAGGAAACGGGGCTCCTTTGTGATAGATACCACAGGCTGGCTGGAGCTACACACAAACCTAGAAAAGACTTGCTGTGCTAAGAAGAGCCATGCAGCCTTGCACACGGTACTTTGTCATTCCTCAAAGATGACTCGAAGAAATTATTCCATCTTCAGTTTCCAGGACAATACAGAATTTTATATTTAACATACATTTTTTTCCTAAATTGTGTTTTGTATATTAATGTCAATATTGTAGAAACATAAAATAAAACTGACACTTGCTTCTACCTCTTTGTCTGAAAAAGTTTGTCAGTGTAGACTTCAGTTCTGCTTAACATAGATATTAGAACAAAACAACAAGAGCAAAGTGATAGTAGGTAGTCCTTGGTGCTTTATACCTCTAATTTTATCTTAGGTGTGCCATCTACACAGTTTCTACGTTCAACTAAAAATCCACAAGATGCACATTTTTTTGCTCAAGTGCTACTTGTTTGTGTCTCTCATTTTTACATGTTGAAAAGAACGTTGCCTAAGCAATGCAGTGTAACAGAAGAGAAGTAGCCAAAGTGATTTTAAAAGTAGTTTTACTTTTCCAGACGTTTGACTGGTTAACAAGAGTGAAATTTATTAATCATGCTCTAATTATAAATCACTGCATCCAGGACATTGAAAATAAGAGTTGATTTTAGGTTATACAATATGTACAGTTGCTCTGCAACTAAACAAAATAAAAACAACTGAATTGAATATTATACACCTCATAGCATTCTAAGCTGCAGTTTAAGTGTTGCTCGCTCCTTTTTAAACAGTTAACACAGCAACCTAATAGTCCGTCTATTAACAGGTTTTTTGAATCATTATTTTAATCAGATTTGAAAAGTTGTATGAAATATGCCAGAATTGTGGACTTAAACTTCTTAATTTTATATTATAAATAGGTATCTACAGGCTCTAGAATTTCTTTTTCCTCTGCCAGAGGAGCAAACTTTGAGAAACATTGAAAATCCAGGGATAAATTTTGTTTATCTGCTCTTATATTGGTCCTCAAGATTTTATCTGTCTGCACTGTTAGTGCTATTAAGTTGTATTCTACAAGTTTCCTACTTCCTAAGTGACCAGTGAACAAGGTCGTGACATTTTAAAACTTACTCCTCTTCTAGCAGAACTCAAGGAAAATTTCCATCATTGCTTAACTTTAAGAGTTGTTACATATACTATAAGATTCTGTGTTAAAAATACTGTACATTAGGAGATCTGTGCAAAATAATATGCCCATTTACTCTCTAGACTCTATCAGGGATAGAAACATACAAAATAGTGTTGCAAACTGAACATTATCAGTAAGTGAATAAAACTAGTGCTAAACTATTACTCTATCAGATATTTTACTGGGAACTTTGAAAATACAGACTAATCTGCTTCAACTCGCAACAAAAATACCTCGAAACATTCCAGTTTGTTCCCATTTATACTGCAGCAACAGCATCTAGAAAATGAACGTTATGTGTATGCTTGGCTGTACCCACACATTTGAGAGGCTGCCAACCAACTGTACCATTTAGGAAAGGCGACACGAGGTAAGATCGGTGTAGCTCTTCCAGCACTAACGCAATGTGATTTTTCTCCAAATAAGCATATATGGTGGTGGCCTATTTTCCATGCCGTTCCATATGAAATGGCCCATTTAAACACCATTTGCCAGAAATTCAAAGTTCTCTTGATAAATCTAGAGATACAAGATTCACGAAACGTGATCAAAGCCAATGTGACCTAGACATTGATTTTTCTTATCCTATGCCATCAGTTGTTTCCTGTAGCATAAGCAAAAACCGGTACAATTTCACAATATACAAACATCAAAATGCCGCCAGATTTGTATCGGTGTGTTGTAGTCCATCAGCCAACTGGGAACCATCCATGCCCTAGCCTTTGTTCACAAATTAGTAAAACAAATTTAACAACAGTGTAGCTACCATATATGTGGGTATATTGTATAAATACAGGGTGAGTTAGCAAACTACCTTTGTTTGCAAGGTAGTGGCACACAAATTTTATAAAACAGAACATTAACGTAGTGTACTTGTGAAGTGTCGGATACCTTACTGACCAAGGATAATTACCTAAGTGTTCCACCAAATATGTTCTCTCTGTGAACACACTGCTGGATGATTTAAGAAAATTCAAGAATTTAAAAACAAAGTCTAAACACTATAATGAGACAAGTGTAAGAAATGCTCTGCAATCCATCATCATAGTTAAGTACATTTCAGGAAGTGCAGTTTTCATATCCTTGAGTTAATGTAGTAACTCGCTAATATTGCCATAGTTTAGATAACCAGCAGTAGTCACATTAAATGACCAAAATGGATGTAACATACATAAAGAACATTCAAAAAACAGGTTCTACACACGTGCAGCATAGAAAAATGAAACAGTCTCAAGCTCACAAAATTAGAACTAGAGAGTTCAACAACTAACACAGACTTCAGATAACTTTAAGCAAATATCTACATCCATTCTGAAAGAAAAACGTTTCTCCTGTGGTAAACTGAAATACTTTTTCACTTTTACCTGGCCAAAGACACCTGATTAAAATCGTTTCTTCTGTAACTGTCGACATCCTGGACAACAGCCAGTATGGCAAGATGCTGAATGAGTCCAATTTAGAACTACGCAGCAGCTTGCATGTTTTGGTTCCAACACTTCAAATGGTATCGAGAATTGGATAAAATCGCTGCCCTGTTAGATGCACACAATTTCTTTGACTGGGGAAGCAACACTGAGCTGTGGTATTGTCATGTTACAAAAGGGAGAATAAGATTACAGTGAATTGATTGAAAAGAACATTCATGATGTTGTGATGCTCACACACTTACATGGATTTCGATTGTTAAAGCTTTTCAGTTCACCTTGAAAAATACAGGAAGAGTTTGGTTTTTTTAAAAGTGTAAACCGCTCATGAGAAGTTTTCACATAGAAAAAAGTTCTAAAAGTCCCAAAATCAGAATGATGGCAATAAAAAAGTAAGCTACAGTACCTAGGACTTGGGCAGTGCTCTGGCAAGGTGTCTGCAGATAGGTAGATGATACGAAATAGAGCAAAACTTATTTCTGTGACCGCTGGAAATGAGAAATGTCTCCACTTATCAGTAGCAATTTAGTCAACAATAAAGTGCACAAATGATACAGGGAAAGCTCCTTTCCGACTGGGATCTCCATCAATATGTCCAATCTGAAAGAGTCCAGATATTTTTCCAGTTAATCTCAAAACGGTGTTCCAGTATCAGCAAAATGAGTACCAGTGACCTTCCTGCCTGTAGTACTACAAGCCTCTCCCTATGTCTTTTCTGCAGTGGTGTTCTTTTTCTTTTGCGAACGGGAAACATTATCAGAAAATTCAGTCCGACAAGGTGAATTTATTATTCAGCTATAGACATGTTTTTTTCAAATTCTGTTTTATCCAGATCTTTGAAAGTAATACCTCTGAATGCAGCACCACCGCTAAATCATTTCAGCGCATTCTGCAATGCCTGGCAGCCCATATTCTGCCTCTGTTAAGTTGCTTCTGCTTCCCCCTCTTAACAATCACTGAAAGGTAAAAGGATGGATCAAGCTTCAACAGTTCTGGGTTTTACATTAATCTATTTGTGTTTATACAGCAGTGTTTATTGTCAATTTAGATGCAATTTGAAGTTCTATTCTTCGCTAGCTAACAATCAGAGTAAGGCAAGTGTTTTAATGCATAACAATTTTCCAAGACTTTGCTTCAGCTGGTGAGACTCGGGAATGGAAATAGTTGAGATGGTTACCCAGCTTAAACAGACTATTTCTCAATCTCAGTCAGCTGAAGAATTAGGACAATACAAAGCTGTCTTCGGAGGCCCACCACACAGCATCTTCAAGGAAGATGAAACAGGAGCAGATTCTTAAAACTGCTGACAACCCCCAAGAACTTCCTGAATCAAACAGACCATGTCCTCTGTGGACTGTGAACTCTACTAATGAGATTATTTTTTTCCCTGAATGAGAAAAGCCAAAAACTCTGAAGTTTGATTTTTGAACAAAAGAAATTTCTGGAATCAGATTTCCATGAGATTAAGCTTTTCTTGTTATTTGGAAACCCAGCTGGGGATCTTCTCAAGTCAGTGTCAACCCCTAGATTTTAAAGTATGTTGATGGAAAATGGAAAATACTCACCCACCACTCCTGATCTTCTTCACCATCGACTACAATAATGTCTCCCTCTGAAAAAGTTAGCTCATCTGGGTTATCTGCTACACAGTTGTAAATTGCTTTTACTCTCTTGGGTTTAGTTTTTGACTGAAATATAAAAGGAAGTAAATGTAAATAATACAGTATGGAAGAGACAGCATAGACTTGGACCTGATCTAAACAAAGCTTCAAAACTGCTTCCAACCATTATTTTTCATAGGTTAGAGTTCAGCTACATCTTTTATGCTGGATGCTCATGCTCCAGGCTGAATTTGGCAGCATCCAAACCCTTTCAGAACCACCGTACCACCAAAGTGGGCCAGGTTTCTCTTAGCAATCTTCCATTTTGGATCATCCAAACCTGTCTTCAGAGCTCTACATCATTGCAGCAAGTATGATTTTAGTCAGAAGATGGGGTGCTCAAGTGCTACGCAGTGTAACACCAGCCGCATTATCAGAAGAGGCCTGAGCCACCTGCCAATACGCCCCTTCTTAATTTGCTAAACCCATTTCCGCAGTGTACCAACGATCCAAAACGTCCTCTGCCTCTCTGTAAGTGCTTTGAGGACTGCAAGCCACAGGAGTGGTTTGTCAACTCTTCCAATAGGGAAGTTTAGTAAGGAGTTGCAATATTCCAACATTGCAGTGGGACTTCAATCCTAGTTGTGTTCTATCTGAAGTGGTGCTGAAATTGTTTTGCTCTAGTATCACAGTATCCACCATCCTAACCTCACACCTCTTCCCATGCAGCCCAGCCTGCTGCTGCATTTGTTTTCAGCTGCCTCATTCTCTGTTGCAGACCAACAGTAAGGCTACCTACAAAGTGTTTTCATGCAAGGAGTAGAGAGGCACAGGACCTGGAGGCAGAGCATAAGCTTATTACCATAAGACCACCCTTTTCCCCAATTCACCCAGCCATAGCCAGCAAAAATCTCTCCTTCCTATCCTAAGATACCAGAGCAGAGGTGCAAGTGCCATCTAGGTCAAGAGACGTCTGTTAATGCAGTGGGTGTTTGGGACAGAAGCTCTAGATGGGATAAGGAAAAGAAGGTCTCATCCACCATCCCGGAGTCCCCCAGGGACTGGTCCCAGTCTCTAGTTAGGTCAGCCATGGTGCAGGAAGCTTGTGAGGCGAGAAGAGACTCCATCCACAAGTGTACTTCTCTCCACCAGCTCTGCTGTGGACAGTACTGTCCAACAGCCTCTTGATGTGCCATATTGTTAGAGCTGAGCGCCATGCAGAACAAGGAGGATGTGGATGGGGAAGGAGGGAGGTAGCATCATTGTTATGCTCCTCTGCAAGCACTCATTTGCATTTTAGTATAAAAAACCTGACCGTCCCAGACCAGGCATACCCTTAAGGTCTATCTGTGGGGCACACCCCCATGAGCTGGCAGCCTCACACTGCATCACAGCAATTTTGCCAGATGCTGCACCTCAGTCAAATTACAGTTTGAACCACAACCACCTTTCATGTCAAGAGGAAAAAACTTCCTATCACAGGTATTATTACACATATTCCTTGTTCTTTATAAGGTAAGGAAATGAAAATAGACCCCATACCCATAAGACTAAAATCTTCCAGGAAAGTTTCCCATGTATCTACAATATGGTTTCAAAAATCAAAAATATACATTGAAAATTTCAATCTGAAAAACAGGCTATTGGGCAAATGCACTGTACAGGAGATAAGCCACTTGGGTACATGTGCATATACAAATAGATCTCTTTTTTCTTTATTTAAGGAGCGCTTCTGCAATGATTTCCTAAATCTAGTCTGGCCTCTCTATTCCCTGGCAGGGTAAAGACTTAGCAAAAAAGGCTGGAGTATAAGGCTAAATGGAGCAATTTACCCAAAGTACTTTAGCTAGACTGATCTAGCTAAAGATCTTTAGCTGTGGGGCCCGTGACTAAATCTCAGCTAAGATGCTTTAGCTGGATGGATTTAGCTAAAGCACCTTAACTAGCACACACTCCCTGAGCCAGGTTTCCCTTACTTCTCTGCCCTATGACAACAAGAAAATCATCCAGCTGATTTTTGCACTCTCACAAAATTCACCCTACTGAAGCCGTAGAGACATCTGGAGAGTCAGATTTGTTCTTCGTATTGTGTGCAATTAATTTTAACTTGTGGAGATGCTGTGACTGTTCTGACATATCAGCCAGGATACCCCATTCACTCATAACTAAAGCAATTTGTCTTATAAAACAAAGAAGGAGAGAACAACATAGAGAAGTACTACAACCTTAATTTATACAGAAAGCCAGGTAAGGAGCTGTTTGAGAACTGACAGATGTATTGAAAGGATGTATCCAGTGTTCACACCTGAATCCCAGAACACACAACAGAAACCGTGATCAGGATTCAACAGCTTCACAGAGTAAATATTGCAATTCCCCCAGTGTATGTTAGCAAAAGGGTTAGATATTCCATTTTAAACTAATCAGGCTATTTAATTTTATTGTAGCCTAAAACAAGAAAGTTATTTTGATGCAAGACAGACAGTAACTTGGTTAAACAAGAGTGGAGGAGGCATGAAAACAGAAGGTTTTATACTCCCAACTAATGCAAGATGAACTTCAGACGTCTCTGTGGCTTTTCAGCATTATCAGATGAGAAACAGCTAATAGGCGTTCTAAGAGCTCAATACAAATGTGCAAGGCTATGCACACAAACACTCTGAAGTCTGTCCTGGAGAGTTACTATTTCAGTAGACATGGTTAAGGAAAAATGGATGAAGGGAGAGAGACAGAAGACTGAAGAAGGCAGGTTTTTTCATTACAGCACAGAAGCAGGAACAGCATGTCTCCTACCTCTCAGTTTATTATCTACCTACGGAACCACACTCCTACACAGAATGTAAAGCATGAAACCACCCAGACCTAGTCACATACAGCATCTCAGATAGTATGGACTCTCTATGTTGTGATTTGCTTACTGCAAAGACATGCTGTCATGATTAGGCATATGGATGTTTTATGTCTGTCACATAAGAGCAATATAAAATCTGAGCAAGGACCAAAGACCCAGCTGAACTACACATAACAGCTCAACTGACATCTGGAAATACACCCCTTTACCTACACCAGTATAAGAATATAGGTATTGACACTAATATGTGTGTTACCATTCACGATCCTAGATTATAAATAACAATAAATAAAAGTATTAAAAGGCCCCACAATCAGATCAAGAGTCAATCTAAATCCAGATTCTCTTTTCTAGCAGTCACTGTAAGGCTAGGGGAGGGTGGAGAAAAAGAACATACAGTATTTCCAGCCTGACACTTCCACCCTTCCCCTTTGCTCTTCAACTACCTTCTGGTAGGTGATGTCTCAAGTCAGATGTGGTTTCTGCGTATGTACCGCAAGATTTCTCTCCTGTCATCCACTGAATGCGTGCCAGAAGATGCAAAGAAAACCAACTGCACAAATAACCAATTTCTTTTGTTTTGAGCTTGACTCTTACTAGCCTTGTCTGAAGCTGTTTGATCCACCTATGTGAACAACTATGAGTGTATCTATTTCCATTATAAAAGTAAGCACAAAAGCCCCCTTATTACTTACTTCACTGAAGTTTAAGAATGAAGTTACATATGATCTACAAGTAACTCACTTATTAAGCTTACCTACCTTCAATAAGTCAAACCATACATTCTGTGGATTGTGTTGGTCACACTTGGACACAAGCAAAGAATCCACGCTTCTTTTCTTTGGTTTGTCTTTGGTTTGTCTTTGGTTTTTGTTGTTAGTAGTTTTTTTTTTAATTTAATATCACATACTATCATATAGGAAATGCAAGAAAAGAAAAGCTTTCACAAATACTTAAAGTCACGCACATATTTAACACAGGATACAGGCTTTGTATTTTTCATTATTCTCACTTTCTCCGTAACAGGTTACACTATTACATCAACAGCATGTCTGATAGAGTGAGGAAGATTTAATAAAATCAAAACCCCAATTATCTACTTACTATTTGTGATTTCCTTGGCATTGGTGCTGGTGGCTGGATGTGTGTCAACGTATTTGTTGTAGAACCAGTCTGTGTTACTGGAATTTCGCATACAGACTCTCCCGCTGCTAAGGTAAAACAAGTGCATTTCAGGCATTCTTTAAAAAAAAGTACGAGTGATGATACAAATTGAAACGAAATTAATTATTTGTTAAGGGATACAAATAATTTCATATCCCATGAACATGTAATTTTTAATGGTTCTTTCTAAATAACTGAACAGAATTTTTCTATCCTTTTCCTTAACAAAAAGACCTCTTTTCCCAAAGACAATTACCTAATACTTTTAATACTGCAGATATGCTAAAAGAGAAAAAAGCCTATACAACAGATGAGAGCAGAACCAAATATCCCATTTCCCCATTTGTTCACTGCAGACTGTGTGCTTTTAGAACCCTTCTTTCCTAGTAAAGACCATAATGATCAAGATGCTCTATTCTTTACAGGAGACTCCTGACACAGATGGCAGATAGTCATTAGCAAAAACTGGGTAGGAGAAATGCCACTACAACAGCCACAGAATCCACACAAGCTTTACTTCAGACATTTTATTGAGATGACATTATTGTCATGTTCCAAAGTAGTAGTTACTTTAAACAATGAAAAAAGCAGAATGAATAATGAACTCTGATCATTATAATGAAAAAAGCATTATCAATTTGCAATTTAATTAAAAGTGACACTATATGAGCTTTAGATTTTCAAACTGGAAACACATTTTTCTATTCTAAAATGTGTATCTGTTACCTTGTTTATGACACATGCAAACAAGAGAGTAAACTAACTTGCGTTTTCATAATGCATCCCCTGTTTGAGTGAGGTTTAGGTGTGGTTAGTTAAGCTAAAGCCTAACTGGAATTGAATCTGGCAAGGGATGTCAAAGACAACAAGAAGGGTGTCTGTAAATACACAGGTAACAAAAGGAAAATTAGGCAAACATGGGCCCCTTGCAGAATGAGATGGGGGATCTGGTTACACAGGGCATGGAAAAGGCTGAGGTACTGAATGCCTTCTTTGCTTCAGTCTTTACTAGTCAGACCGGTCTTCAGGAACCTCAGGTCCCAGGTCCCAGAGGAAAACCTGGAGCAAGGAAGTGCTATGTCCTGCACCTGAGGACGAACAAGCCCATGCACCAATATATACTGGTAGCCACCCAGCTGGAAAGCAGGACCAGAGGCAATGGGGGCAAAGCGAAACACAAGAGGTGCTGTCTGAACATCAGGAAACGCTTTGTTACTGTGAGGGTGACTGAGCTCTGGCACAGGTTGCCCAGGGAGGTTATGGAGTCTCCGTTCTTGGAGATAATCAAAAGCCATCTGGACAGGGTTTTGGGCAACTGACTCTGGGTGGGCCTGCTTGAGCAGAGGCATTGGATCAGATGACCTCCAGGGGTCCCTCTCAACCTCAACCATCCTGTGATTCTGTTTCTTATTTCTTGGCTCCATTATCTACATTAATTGGCCCGTAACTCTGTTCATGTAGCAGAGCTTGAGGCATTAGGGCCTACACAACTAAGAGGAGAAACAACAATAATGCTGGTACTGACTGTATTTAAATACATATGGTCAAAAAAAACCCCACTCTGCCTTAGGCTGTTAAATTGATAGCTTAATTACAATGGAATAAATTTCTAAACCACAATTACCAGTTTGTTGTAGAGACCCGAGTCCTCTGGACTGCCCTACTTTGTTAGTTACGCCAGATGACTTCTCAGTCCTGTACAGGAAGTTAGAAATTCATCCATTTAAAACAGTTGTTAAGAAACAAACGAGAACTTGAACTGCACCAATACAGAGTATTTTCCAAATTATAAAATTCTTGTTATGTCTTCAGCATATTCTGGTGACAGCTATTTTGCTTTTAAAAATACTACTTTGTTTCTGTATTTTTCATTACACCAATCGTAAGTTGCACTTAATTTAAAAAAGACAGAAGAATAATCTAGGTTCAATTACTGCAATTTGCGTAGAGCAGATTTTCTATTCCTAATTTCTGAAGTTCCTTTCACTGCTGCTTTAAAATCCTTTGGTAAAATTATGTATCCACATAAATCTGTACATTACAGCAAGTTTCAGCAAGTTGCTTCTCCCTTTTACTTAGCATGGTATATGCAATCACAGGACTAGAAAGGGAGCTCAGATGTCAAAGGTTGTTTACCTTTTTCATTCACAAAGGATCAACCGTGTGTATTATTTATCTCACATATACACATCCCTGTATCTTGTAACTACCTATGTTTGTGTAGGCTGTACTCTGCCAAATTTTCAGTGTCAGAGGACCCAAAAACTTACCAGCCAAGTTACTGTATTTCCTTATGCTTGATTTTGGGAAGCTTTCCCTAATGTCTAATTAAATTATTCTTGCCACAATGTAAACAAAAGTCTTCTTTTTTAAAATCACCATGAGAGGTAAAAAGGAATGGCATGATCCAACACTTTGTACATATTTGAAAAGATGTATCTATGCTACAATTTCTTTTTTAAAAAATATAAGATAGTCTTATTTCTTTCAAACTTTTCTCAGAGGTCATATTTGCTAGACTTCTCATTACCTTATTCTCGCTTGGTTTCTGCCTCGCTATTTTGTATCTTGGTTTTATTGCAATATCCCAAACTGAACACAGTAGTCCAGCTGAGGCACTACTGATTTTGAGTCAATCAGAAGGATTAATTCACATAGTTTGCAGGCTACAATCAAACAATACTATTTCTCTTTGACTCTTCCACAACAGCATGAGTCATCTGACTTACTTTTATTTATGATTCACTATGTCCTTGCAGATCCTTCTCTTAAGGACTTCTACTTAATCATACTCTGCTGTTCTCCATGCTTCATTTTTGTAGTTGATTGCTTTTGAGTAATAAGTGTTGCTTACTGAGTAACACCCCTTTTCTCCCTTGACTACTACTCCAGTTTCTTAAGGCTGCTTTGGATGTAATCCTGTTTTCCAGTAGACTTGTCTCTCCTAGTTTTGTTTCCTGCAAATTTAACACCTGTATTTTCTGTTCCAGGTTTCTCTACTCCTGCCATGAATGAAAATATTGAATGAAACAGAACCTCAGCAAAGCATGTGAACAATAAATGGCACAATCAGACATAAAGTCCCATTATCTCTGTTATTAGATGAGAATTAGAAACAGATTATTCTTTGTGGCTTCTTATTTCCATCATGACTAAGCATTCTGCAGATATTCTGCAAGTCATACAATCTTAGATCACTAGGCCATCTTGTTTTTACTGTGGGAATCCTTGTAATTTGCTCCCTTGGTGTCTGCCTTCTGTTCATTCCCATACTCTAGAACACTTCATTGTCAAAAGTATGCGCCCTTTATGGACGACTTGCATGTTATATATCATAACATTGAGAAGTTACTAATAATTACAAAATATATTAAATACTAAAATGACATGAGTTACCCAGGAATAGGTTTTCTTTGAGAGATTCTACTAGGAGGTTGTGGGGGCAGTGGTGGTGGGGTTGGCTTAGTTTGTGGAGGAGCTGGTTGCTGTTTAGATTGCTGGTTCAAAGCTTCTATAATGCTGGCTGTCTTTGCCACTGGAGGCGGTGGTGCTGGAGAAAGCACATCTATAGAAGAAAGTTAGACAGTGAAATGGAATTAAATTTCTATTTACCATTTTGTTTCTTGGGTTCTCATTCACAGCTCTTCCTGTTACAAGATTTACTCCCATCCAAGAAAAATCCTTTACTACACGTAATCAATAACTTAAACAGAAAGCAATCCTTCCACTGGAAGATCTCTTTGGAAAGAGGTTTACCTTCTGTTCCACCTAGTCAAGGTCAGAAAGCTCACAAGTACTTCAATTCATTCAAGCATTGAAGTACAAGCAAAGAAAATTATTACCAAAATCAGTCATATTCTTGAAAACAGTAGATCAGAATACATTTAATAAAGTGCTAATATTGATCGCTCAATTAAGGCCTTCAGTTCGTGTTTTATGGAAAACTCAGAGAATATCTGAGAAATTTTATTTAGAGCAATGTCTTTTCTTAAAATCCTGTTACGATTAGTATCTAACTAACTTCGCCCTAGGTTTAGCAATTAAAATTTCTATTGAATTCTTGAAACCACAACAGCAGCTCGCAATACATTAGAACATCTTTTTGCATTCGTACGGTCTGCAAGAATCAAACACAGTGTGGAGACATAGCCCCGGGCCTACATGGAACATCTTTACAACTAGCGAGAAATGCAGCATTGAAAATATATATAAAAGTGAAGAGCTCTTCAGCTCTAGCAATAGACAGTATTTCCTGTTGACCCTGCACTACACCATACAGTCTTCACTGGAACATCTGAGAAGATGGTTCATACAAAGTTACTGGATGGGAACGATAGGCCAAAGCTACAGTCACCAAAAGAGGAAGTATGAGTTGTGGAAATGGAAAAATAAGCCAACTATGATTAGATATAGCAGAAGGGAAAACAAGGGAAAGTGGAAACATACTTGTAGATGTTACACGCAATGGCGGCACAGGGGGATGAATAGCTGGTGGATCTGATGAAGACCTCTGCCTGCTTATACTTTCCACTCCTAAAGAATTTGTCTTCCACATTGCATTAGATGAAGAAATTGTCTGAATACCACTGCCAAGAACTGAAGGCTGAACTAAAAAGAGAGGAAAATACTGTATTATTATTATTGCTTACCCTAAGCACTAAGTGTTAATATTCACACCTGTGCTTTTAAAAACGGTGCAGCTAGCCTGCTATATTCAGCAACAGGAACCACTGTCATCCTGCTGGAATGCCAGAGCGGGAACCATAGTCTGGTGTAAAAAATTACATAGAAGTTTCTGGGTAAAGTCTTACTAACACTTTACCTAAGTAAAATTTGTCTCCAGCCATTACTTTAAAATATTTTAACACTTGAAAAAGTGAATTTCTCAACAAGAAGACAGAAGGCAAGCCTTGCTACCTTCTTTAATCTCTGACTGATAGCTGTAATCTTCTCAGGTACAGCAAGAAAAGGGCCTCACTCTTGCATGAGCATTAGCAGACATAGCTGACTCAAACTGAAACATCAATTTTGACTTGGAATTTACATAAAAATGTAATTCTGAATTTCACCCAAACAAGAAGCTATAATAATTAGTAATGAAACAGTTACAAAGTACGACTTATTCAGGGCCTCCTAAATGACGTCCCTCTTAGGCTGAAGAGCTCTCTCCCCATTTCATGAAAACACACTACAGGTTTTCTTCATAAAGCCAGTATTTTGCACATATCATGCCACTTCTCCCTACTCAGCACATGAGCACCATATTAAGAAAAGCTGAAACAGAGTGAGGTATGAATAAATATTAGATTGCAGGGAAAAGCATAAAAGGCTCAGAAGACTTGGAGAATAGCCCAAAGCTAAGAGGATAAAGGAGTAATAAAATACCATAAGCATAACAGCAACAACATCAGCAATCAACAAGAAGCTAAGATTGATGATACTCTTACAGCTTTTAACTAAGAACATAACATAATAGGCTAATACATCGCTAGATTAAAGAATATGAGCTAATAATCTAAACCAGGCAGGATGCTTTCTTGGCGTGAGCTGTGCTACACCGGTGCCAAGAAGTCTGGGGTTGGGAATGAAATTAAAATGACACTCTTGCAAAAAGTGTCATTTAAGCAGGGGCAAACCGTGAGTAAAATAGTATGGTTGGCCATGCTTAAAATAATATCAAAGGGTAAAAGTCTTTTTAACTATCCAATTGTATTACTAAGTCAGAGATAGAATCTAACAACTAAACAGATGATGCAAGCTCCTTGGGGGAATTTTCCTCTTTGGTGGAGAAAACATTCCTTTCCATCAAGTAAAAAAAGTGTCTAGATATTAAGCTCAGACTTCATGCAAAAATGTTAGATGAAAGAAATCCCACCTTGGTCAAGTTTTATATGCTGTTAAAACTTCCCCCAGTCTCATGCTACCCTTTTAAAGTAACCCAATACCATGCTGTTCTATTGTTCTCAGTTTTTCTGCTGCCAAAATAACACATTTTAATCCGACCTTTATACTGCAGCCATTCCAGTGAGACCAATAATTGACTTTTCATATTACACAGATGTTCAATTTGCCATCTCAGACACAATCACTAGTGTATGGAGTCTTGCATTCTGCACAGTGCTGCCGAAGGCAGAAATCACTCACATAGGCCTAGAACATTCCCCGCTCGTATCCCCTCTTATGAAGTCTGAACTACACCACCATAGAAAACAACGTGTTTACACAGTCATTTTTCTTGAATTGAAATATACATAAATTTAGCATCTGTGAAAGCTGTTGGATTAATAAAGGTATTAAAACAATGAAACACACCGAACACATACTGTACAAACAGGACCTACACAGATTTCTCTACGCTTCTTTAACATGACCCAAACAGATTACACAGAAAGGGAAGAATGAAGTTCACAGCATCAGCTTTAATGGCAGACCTTGCAAGCGCACAACGCTTCTGAACCAGCACAAGACGTGCACTTTACATTGTTCTGCTGATCAGGGTATAACCAGTAATTGGCAGTTACATTTTCAGTCAGCTACCAGTTCTCCACATCATCTCCACATCTCCATTTATATCTTTATTTCAACAACCTTGAAGCATATATTTAAGAGAAGACTTTGCAAGGTTAAAATCTCTCATGTTCTGTATATGCTCTCCATTCTCCCAGGTCTTAAACAATTTTCCACAGCAGCCAAATGCTATTGAAATTGTACATTTAAACGAAACTCTGACAATGACATCCTCAAGAAACACAAGTATGAATAGATGGAATATAACAAAAAGAAATAATGCTGAACTAAATTAGCTGCAGCCCTCCTTTTAATAAATTGTTTAACTCTATTGAGGTTACCTGGGCATTGTTTCCCAAACACTATTGTGTACTTTCTTGCACATATACAGGTATACCTGTATATACAGGTATACATTAAACTCCGAACAGGCTGTGCAGATTCACTTCAAGTATATAAAATGAAGTAATCAATAAACTGTTCCAATACCTACCTGTGCAAAATAGCTGTAAAAGAAAACCTAAAAATGTAATAATAAAAAAAAGTTATGATCCCATTCTTCTAACATACAATGGTATTTTCCAGTGTTACTACCTTTGCCAATATTCCTTGGAGGTAGAGGAGGTGCACTACTTGTAACAGGTACTGCAGGCTGAATGGGAGGTGGACTGCCACTGAGTATTGCTCCATATGTTTCATTCTGTAATATACTTGGCATAAATCCTCTTTGCTTATCCTTAGCAATGTTCGCTGCATCTCTTGCCAAGGATGCTACATTAGGCTGCAGTTGGTTTGATCCAAGTTGATAGAAGCTGACAGGCCTGTCCTCTCTCCGATTTGGGCTGGGTTGCTTAAACACAATAACAAAAGCACTCACTGATACCACATTAGTTGTACTCATTTTAGTTATCAGCTGACAGAAAGTTACTAGTTTCCAGAATGAAAAAATGGCTTCTAAAATGCATTTTTGTTGCTTTTAATACATATCTAAAACATACATTCTGTCCTCTTCAAGACAAAGTAACTGTTCACATTAATAAAAAAAAGATTAAATGTGAACTGCATTTCAAAACGACTATAATTTTCTGCTGTAGTATACTCCTATAGGATAATACTGTACCCTTATATACACATCCTTATATACTCCTATAGATAGTCAATATAGATATTCAGACTGGATCAAGTAAAGTTTCCCTGCATCAAAATACCAGGCAATATTTTCAAAAGTAAATAAGCAACTGAAGATGCTAAACCTCATCTGAAGTTCAGCAGCATTAGGTCCCAAACAGATGATCATGATCTCAAAAACCAGACATAGTTGCATCTAAATATTCTACGGGTAGCTCAGCCTACAACAAATTAGGAGTTAAAACTTCTCACAAACTCTTTTTAGCTCACTAATATCGCTGGACAAGTTTGGCGTATTACTTCAAACGGCAGCTGGGATGGAACATTGCTCATCCCATGCACATTATCAAATGAGATCTAATTAGTTGTCTTTGAGATTTACAGCAAGTCATCTGCTTGTTATGCACACACAGCATTATTTGTCCTCTTTCAACAGCAAGCATAGGAATTATTGTTATCAAACAATAATTAAAATAGCTGGAGTTATAAATTCATGTGGCTAGTACAAGGAATGGGTTGTAATAATCCACAGCTCAAAGAGCATAAATATGCCTTTAGAAATAATGTTTGATAAACATGTTGCTGACGTACTGTCTGTATGAAACTAACATAACTACTTACAGTAATAGCATTTAGGCAGAATAAAGATTTACACCAACAATATCACAAATAAACAACTGACTTTCCTCTGAATATATTCAATGCTTACTCTGGATTGATCATACAGGACCTTTAGACATGTTGTAGCACAGCGTTATAGTTCAAAGATTTATCAGAATGATGCATGTGACAGCCAGATGCATTAATCGCTACCTTTACTTGAGCTTAGCAGCCTCACTCCTTACTGGCTGATAGTCTCTATTCCCTGACCTGTCCACTGTCCTGGTTCTGGTATTTGTTTCAGCCCACACTTTCCTCTGCTTTCTAAATCAGTAGCAAATTCTTTTTTGTTTTGTTGATTTAGCTTTCCACTGTTTTACCAAACTGAAACAGCTCAATACAGGGACAAATGTGTACCAGAATGGAGGCAAAAGATGAGGTAGGATGAGGCAGCCGGGGTGTGGAACAGCAGTAGAAACCAGTTGGATTGTCTTAGCCTTCTTTTAGGTCAGACTCTCTTTTATATGAAAAATCCTGGACTAAAAGAACTTCACTTTCAGGCAGAACCTTTTCTGACAAAGATTACAAAATCTGTTCAATTGTTTTACCAGAAAAGACACAAGCCCAGTAACGTGACATCTATAAACAGAACTCTGATGTGATCCTAAGCAACAGCAGTATTCACCAATGCATTCAATGTAGTCACAGACACTAGTCTGTGATTAATAGTCCTTAATCTCCTTTCGAAATTCCCTGTAGTACAAGCCTATTAATAGTGGGCAGTGAAGTAGCAGTTTCATTACTTTAGCCTCATCGCTGAGCACCAGATAACTTCCTATATGAGATGGAGGTCAGGGACCAGCCAAAAAGAGAATATGCAACTGCAACTGGCAACAATGAAGGAAGTGAAGGAAAAACCCAGATCAAAAATACAAATTTAGAGTGTCCCAGAACGGGATTTGCTAGCTATCTAGTTGTAAGTTACCCAAAAGGTCTTACAGCCAGAAAAAAAGAAATCTCTGAAACATAAGAGAAAGTTTCAAGCTGCTTTATCAGAAAGGTCATAATTACTACTGTTACTATCTGAATGGTGATACAATATATAGGAATACATAAATACTGTGATATAATATGAAAACTCACCCAGAAGAACTGGATTTAGCAGCTCACAAATTCCAGATTCTTGCACAGATACCAAAATTCTCAAGAAAAATCTTGAGAAAAGTCTCAGAAGGTAGCAATTGTGCTTTGAAAGAGATGGCTTGTGACATGTGGTTTTTGCTCTTTGTTGTTAACTAGTTGACGTCAAGCACCAGAGGTAATAGCTATCTTGGACTAAAGAGACAGGATGTGGGGGGAAGAATCCTTTGCAGACAAGATCTTGCAAAAATAGTATTTTGCACCAGAGGAATGAAGTTCCTATGCTACTGGAACACTTTGTAATACTTGTAATAGGACCATCTTGGAGATAGTCAAAAGCCATCTGGTCATGGTCTCGGGCAACTGGCTCCAGGTGACCCTGCTTTAGCAGGTGGGTTGGATCACATGTGACCACAGGTCCCTTCTAACCCCAACCATTCTGTGATTCTGGACCCAATAGCACCATGATACCACCAGAAATTTCAGGTATGAAAAAGGAGAAAGCCAAAAATATTTTTACATGAAGATTTAGAATGCAGTCCCTACCCTGCCATTAAAGGACATTGCTTATTTAATGCACAAGTTTAGTTCCACTGAAGGCAAGCCAATGCATGAACTGTTCCAAAATTAAAGCCACTGACTGGAGCTGTTTCACAAACATGAGGAGATACCTCTCTTTGTAAAGGCAATTTTCCTAGCTTGTGTTAGTTCTGCTTCACGATCAGCAGAACTAAATATTCCTGATGTATTGAAACAAACTATTGAGTCCATTAAAAAAAAGGCACTACATCTGGCTAATCATAATTTGATCATCACCACATGGTCATATGTTTTGTAACTTATACTGAAGGCGAAAAAGAATACAAGCTACAATTTAAGGAACTAAAATTTAAGCTACTACATTTTACTACAGAATTTTATTTTGCAGTGTCTTAATACCTATAGTAAAAAGCAGTGTTACTGAAACAATTATGAACATTATGCTCACATATATATATATATATATGCACAGAAAAATAATGAAGTATTGATACAAACCTGCAGCTTTTCATCCACATCATCATCACTTTCGTCCAGATCTTCATGGAGTAACCGCCATTCATATTCTACATGAACATGAGAATTAAATCTTCCAGACAGTGCTTGAGTAAGCTAAGGACAAAAATATGACCGTTGACACCTATGTTATGTGCAGTATTTTAAAACAACGTATTTAAAAACAAACAAAAAACCCATATAGAAGGAATTTTGGTTTCTAAGTACAAAAATTATTTTAAAAACAGATTTCAGTAATCTGGAAAGCTACTGCAATGGAGTAGGTTTAATGAATTCAGCTCTGTGATCAAATACAACACAAATAAATCAAAAGCAACTAGGCTTTTCATTAATTATTGTAGGTCCATTCTCCATTTTCTGACAATAAGCACCACAGCCTATTTGGTTTGATTAAGAAATTGCAAGTCAAAGAAATGAACTGCAATAGCAGTTTTTTTTAATCAGACGCACCCTTGACGCCATGAATCCATTTTTCTTGCTTAGTAAAAGTAGTAATGGTGGCCAACTTCTCTTCATAGACACACAGAATGGTTTGGGTTGGAATGGACCTCTAAAGACCATCTAGGCCACCTCTCCCCCTGCCATGGGCAGGGACATCTTTCACTAGATCAGGTTACTCAAAGTCCCATCCAACCTGACACTGAGCAACTCCAATGACAGACATCGACAAGTTCATGGCCTTCACCCATAAAACATACTTTAGTGACTAGATTTCAGCGAGATGTCAGAGACTTAGAATCATAGCATTATCTAGGTTGAAAGGACCTTTAAGATCATAGAGTCCAACCGTAAAGCTAACATTGCCACTAAACCCTGTCCCTGAGCACCACATCTACACGTCTTTTAAACACCTCCAGGGATAGTGACTCCACCACTTCCCTGGGCAGCCTGTTCCAATGCTTGACAACCCTTTCAGTGAAGAAATTTTTCCTAATATCCAATCTAAACCTCCCCTGGCACAACTTGAGACCATTTCCTCTTACCCAATCACTTGTTACTTGGGAGAAGAGACCGACCCCCACCTTGCTACAACCTCCTTCAGGCAGGTGTAGGGAGCAGTAAGGTCTCCCCTCAGCCTCCTTTTCTCCAGGCTAAACAACCCCAGTTCCCTCAGCTGCTCCTCATCAGATTTGTGCTCAAGACCCTTCACCAGCTTCATTGCCCTTCTTTGGACAAGCTCCAGCACCTCAATGTCTGTCTTGTAGGGAGGGGCCCAAAACCGAACACAGCATTTGAGGTGCAGCCTCACCAGTGCTAAGTACAGGGGGACAATCCCTTCCCTAGTCCTGCTGGCCACCCTGTTTCTGATACAAGCCAGGATGCTGTTGGACTTCTTGGCCACCTGGGCACACTGCTGGCTCATATTCAGCCAGCTATCGACCAACACCCCCAGGTCCTTTTCCACCAGGCAGCTTTCCAGCCACTCTTCCCCAAGCCTGTAGCGTTGCATAGGGTTGTTGTGACCCAAGTGCAGGACCCGGCAGTCAGCCTTGTTGAACCTCATACCATTGGCCTCTGCCCATCAATCCAGCCTGTCCAGATCCCTCTGCAGAGCCGTCCTACCCTCAAGCAGATCAACCCTCCTACCCAACCTGGTGTTGTCTGCAAACTTCCTGAGGGGATCTGACTTGTGGATCTGGGACTAATAGCTCAAACAATCATCCCCTGGCCCCAAGAAGTTTAGCATTTCCAGAGCATCTAGAAATAAATACAGTTTTCTTCTTGAAAGCATATAACTTGATACAAGCATGTAACTATTTCTAAGCATACAACTATTCTGTCTGGTATATATTAGTTGAATATTCAACTATAAACTGTTAAATATTCAGACACGACTCTGCTTATAAATGCACAAACACAGAGAAAGATGCAACACTTACCAACTCTTCACAGTGAGTATGTTTTAAACGTTTAGCTATATCAAGTGGTGTCTCTCCTGATTCATTAGCTATATTAGAGCAAGAAAAAAAAGTTATGATGATAAGTGTCTCTATTAACATGTCCATTACTAAAGACAAATCTGCAGGTACATAGTGGAGTACTAGACCAAAACGCTCTAAAATTCATGTCTTTCTTTTTTATGTAGGTTCAACTCATACCAACCCATACATATGCCATATATATGGAATGACAGCTATGAAATAGCAGTATGTAAACTAGGCAACAAGGTATCAGTTAAAAATCTTGGTAGTTACTTATCTAGATTCGGTAAAAAAACAAGAATAATGTATTAGTCAATTTTAAACTTGAAATAAACAGTAAATACTGTTTTTTTATAATGAAGATTATATTCACAGAATTATGATAAACAGTTGAGGAGAAAATACAATTATTCCACCTTCAGTTTCCTATCTGAAGCAGTGACAAATATGAAATTGAAGTACACATTACCCTTTTACCTATTTCAATAGAAGCCTTCCCTCTCAGCAGCAGTTTGAGGCACTCAACGTTGTCCGTTAGACAGCAGTAATGCAGGGCTGTGCTACCTTTACATGTTTGCTTATCTAGATTGCCACTATTGGAGTACAAGAAAGAAGAAGAAAGCTGATTGAAATCAGTTTCTACCCTACAGTAATAAACCTCTCTCATTACAAGATTTTCAAAGAATAAAATTACATTTGCAAATACTATACTTAGCTTTAGTATTTGTATTAACTATTTGTAGTACAGAACATAAAAGCAGTATCAATAATATTGTAATAGTTTTCCATACACTTACCTGTTCTGCACTAAAAAGTCAACTATATGAAGGGATGTTCGATCAACTGACCTAACAGCAAGGTGAAGTGCTGTTTCGTCTTGTTCCTAAGAATAAAACAAAAGAACACATTTGTTTCCGCTGATCTACAGAGAAGCAGAAATTCTATTAAGACATAAATTAAATCAGTTAAAATATGTAACGTCAAAACATTCAGACATGTTACCACTGAAACATATCTTGTGAAAACTTTTATTCTCTGTTGTTCCTTTAAAGTAAACAAACAAATGGGTTGAAAATTAATCATTACTGAATCATTAAGTGTTTAATTTTTTAATACATTTAAAATATTATAGTGTTTGGAAACAATTTTAGATTAAATTCTTTAATATCTTCTTTTGTTATTATTAAATTACATCATTAAAAGGACAAGTGTTCAGAACGGTGTTTCAAATCTTATTTTCAAGTAAGAAGAAACAGTTCTTTTTAATTAATGAAAGCATATTGCACGTGCAACAATTTGTCAAATAAAATTTACAACACTTACATGGCCATTGGCCAGTGGAATTTTTTCTGTGAGATCCACACCGTCAGCATATACTTGGACTAATCCAAGAATGTCTCTTGATTTGACTGCTTCACAAAGAGCATGTAATTTAGCTGCATTGTCAGCATGCTTTTTCCTTGCATATTTTCTCTCGATATACTTGGCAGTAATATAATCTTTTCTTGCATTCCTGAAATTGAATATAATTTACTTCTATAACTTTTAGAAGAAGAGGCACATTAGAATTTCCATAAATACATGCAAATCATTTGAAATAAAATCTGGGAAAGACTATTTCTCGTTCATTATGATAATTTTTCTTTTTAAGTATGCAAGTAAGACATACAGTCTCGTATTTCCAGTATGAAATGCAGCTACATAAGATGAATCACATATCCAATATGAAGACAGATCACGAATTTTCCCCTCTGAACTTTGGTGTGAAGCTGAGATCAAGATCACCCAGCTCTATGTACAGAAGATACATCAAAGCTTCATAATGCTGGTTTGCTAACAGCAGCCTGGCAGGTTTATGTTAACCTGACTTGTACTCCTATACATGCTGGAAAGGGATGGAAGGCATGGGATACAAAAATCTGTCTTATACCTCTGCACAGACTATCCAGACCTTGGATCTGTTTTCACAGCAGTGAGTATGTTCTGTAAAACAACTCTTCACCACAACCTTAACAGGGAGGATGTAGTAGAGCTTTTAGCATTGCCTCTAAAGAGAGTTGAAAACTCAGTACACTTAAATCAGCACATGAGTTATCACTTTTGCTGTTGTTACCCAACTAACAAATTAGTACAATCCTCTTTCCATCACAGCAAGACAGGAGCTTGCATGCCTCCCAAAGGCATAACTCCTTGCCAGCTCTTGGGATGTACACAACATTGCACAGAAGACATTTAGCAAATCCACACTTTATCATCTAGATACTATATAATGGACAAAAAGAAAAAACATTCCAAATAGTAATAGATTGAATCAATGGAGAGCTCTTGTTCCTAAAGCATATGACAGTATTCCTTCACAGTTTTAAAGAAGTGTTTGTCTTCAGGTTCTAATTTCATTAAAAACCCATAAATTTGATATGTAGATGTATCAATTTTTTTTATAAATATCATTTTTAGAAGTCTTCTTATGCTATTGATTTAGTATTTAGTAAAATTATTAGTAATTTTAATTACTAATATTAATAGTCAGTATTATTATTGATACTGGTCATCAAAAATCATTTAAAATACGTGGTTTAACATTGATTCTGTCAGAATGGTGGAAGCCCTGATAATGTAAAACCAGCTTCATCCAAAGCCAGTTCTTCTGGGTTTGTTTCTGTATTGTTTACTAGCTCTTCTACAATGGAGTAGTATCCAGCCAAGCAGGCAGCTGTCCGTGCTGTCTCTGCCATCACAGTTCAGTGTTTGTGAGAAATTCAATTAAACGTTCTCTTCTTTAGTCCCCATAGTCAACAACTTAAGTCCTAGGTGTAGTTTCTAAACACTAAGCGTTCAGTATCTTTCAGGTAAATGTGTACTTCATTCCAATTTCTATTTTATGTTTAAATAGCACAAAACTAACAGCTTTGTTTTTAATCCCTTGTGTGTCTTTAAAATTCCCAACAAGTCATGTTTAATTTGTTTCTGTCCCACAAATCATGATTCAGACAGTTGGTAAAATAACCCTTACTATTAGGGAAGGTACAATCAGAAAAAGTTCAATAAAACAGGCATGCAAAGCATCAGAAAAAAGGTTTACTCCTTAGCAATAAGGCTATATATAAGACATTATACATCTTCCATTGCCTGCTGGTGCAAACCATTATGGCACAATCCATTAGCAATATTAAATTAAATGCCTGCCTTCTTCAGGACCTCTTTACTTACATATCGCTGCTTGGATTAGGTTTGACCATCTCATCAGCTGGCAGACAGAATTCCATAATCTCATTAAACCCCGCATTCCCAATATTCTTTGCAAGCTGTTAAAAAAAAAATCCACAGCTCACTTAATAAACATATTCAGTTACTGGCCATACACAAACTAGTGGGAGGACAAGAGAAAACGGGAATTAGGATTTTTCGTTTCTGATTCCTAGTTCTGCTACTATGTCAGCGATCATGAACAAATTAGGTACCTTCTTGGATGTCAGGTTTCAGCTGCAATTTAACACACAAACAAGTAACTGTAGAACAATCCATCAAGACAGCAGTTCATACAATAAATGCAAAATACTTTGTGCTGGGTAACAACACACATATATAAACTGTTAGAAAGCAGCTCATATGTGGTAATGTCTTTGTGAATCAAAGCTGAATACATTTGCCTCCTTTGAGAATTAAAGTTCTCTTCTAAAATAATGCTAAATAATTAATGGAATAAGATTTGTGAAATCCTTCAATTTTTAATGAGAGGCGCGTTTATATGTCAAATGGCTGTGTTCTTTTAATAAGCAACCAAGCGGAAAAAACTTGGAAACAGAAAAAATATGAAGCCTCTACTAATTTGAATTCTAAGATCAGTCAAAGTTTACAGAAAGACACTATGTTCCAGGAGGTTCCCTTAAACTTGAAGAACTAAGCTTTCTTAAATTATGTTTATCCAGAGGCAACTTTCAAGATGTGTTGGAAGTATTTTATAGCACTATTTTTAAGTTAATAAAAGCAATTTGATTACCAAAAGTTCAGATGTTCCCAGCACATCTAATGTTAGTGATTGCATTCTGGAATAGTGAACACCAAGTTCTCTATGGATTCCTGAGCATTCAATGCAAGTTAGAATTCCCAAATTTGTTGAAAGCCAGGTAGGATCTGAAACAGAAAGCACCCACAGAATTAAAATTTATTCAGGTAATTACTTCATTCTAGAAAATGTAGTATAAGAAATTAAATTCTGTAAAATAAGATTCCTGTATGTGAATTATCAGGTTTTTTAAATTTATGTCTTTACATTTACTCTATTGGGAAACACAAAACCAGCATTTTTTTAATGGTGAAAGAATTTTTTTTTTTTTTTTGTAAAGGACATAGCCCTCCAAGGGAGCTGCTCAAACAGTCCAGTTTGTCCTTCCCTACGCGGCTTTCAGGAAGTGCATTTCTCCACCGTCAGGATAATGGTGTCACATTCTCAACTGAGGGTATAGGTGCAGTTCAAACTGGAAAAACAATGCCTACAGGGTTTTTTTTATTTCAAGTATGGACTTTAGACTAAGTGAAGCAGTAGTGATTCTGAAGTATACATACAGCACCATACTACAATGAATTCTCATTCAGCTATTTCAAAGATACTAAGGCTCATCTCTCTCCTTTTGTTACCCTTTTCTCCTGGTATTTTGCATTCTTGCTATAACATCCCCTCATCTGCCAGACAAATAATTAATTTCTGAAGATTCAGACAGCTTAGAAATTAATTTATTTTATAATGGTTTGTAGTAGCTATTTAGAATCTTCTCCTTTAAAGACAGCAGGATCGACTCTTCCCATAGTTTTATGCAGTATCTACTCCTGAAGGTTAGTATTGATTTATAAAGTGCATACAGCTTCAGATCTGATGTTTTAAGCTAGAGTTTCAGATCAAAAAAACCTAAGTCCTGCAGTGCCTCCGTAACATGTAAGAACACAGGAAACAGCAGGATTGAAAAAATAATTTGAAAGCTACTAAAGTAGAAAATAATCGATCAACAAAACCAACGCTGCAAACCATAGTCAGCAGGTACATTCTTTTCTAAATGAGCAGAGTCTTAGATATATTTCCTGGTTCACTCTCAAAGTCAAACATAAAAACTAAAAAAAAAAAATTTCAAAAAAAAAAGAGGTGTATTAGGAACATGCTTGAAGTATCTTACTGCTGTCCAGTTTTACCTAAATCTTACATAATGTATGGGCCAATATAATAAGTTCAATTGATTTCTATAAGCAAAAGTTACACTCAGCAAAATAGATGGGAGGAAAAAAAACTGCTTTGTAACTTTTCTCCTCACTGGCAACACGTATGTAGCAAATCAATTTGCTAAAGTAGTGCAACTAAATTGTTAGCATATTCTACGATGTGTATAATCTTTGTGAGCTAAGAAGTGGAAGCGAAAGCATAAAACATCAGCTTAAATACTCTCATGAGATATACAACTTTTACCAATTAGAAATATGCTTAATTGAGTCACCTTGTGCTCCACAGTCACAACACACATCATTTCCAGTCATCCTCTGGACTTCAGATATAATTTCTTTCGTCAGTTCCTGGACAATATTATTTTCTCCTGTGTTATCGTCTCCTTTGAATGCGTTATTTAAAGCTTCCTCTTTGCTGTTTTGTAGCACAGATGTCCATCTAAAATGGCAGTAATATTTTGCTATTAAATGTTTTGGCACTTCTAAAGTTCAAGGTAACGTCTCAGTAGAACACCAGTATCAGAAATAAAATGAGCAAAGTAACTCACATTTGACATTCCTGTTCATCCTCTGCTTGAAAGTGGTACGTCCTGTCGTCTGCACAATAAATAATTCACATACTGATTAAAAAAAATGATTGAAAAACTGATTTTGCAGAAATCTCTCAGAAAAATTTAAAATTAATTGATATATGACTCCTGAGTTCTCTAGTCTCATCACTGGAGTGTTGACAGGCAAGAAGTCTATTTAGCAAGTTACACTCACACTACCTACAGTTCATCTATGTTTATACCTATGTTTACACAAGGTGGCTTGTTGCTCTTTAAACAGAAACCGTTTTCTTCAGTGCTGTGCTTCTATCACATAAGCAGCAGGAGGGCATAATCATTTTCCCATGTTCTAGATATAACCTCAGTAATCACAAGTCTAAAGTTGTGCCGGAGGGGGGTGGTGTGCGTGACTAAAATGTAGAGTCCATATTTGAGTTTATCTGTGTATGTAAGAAAGATTTAAAGTTTCCAAATGAGCTCTTAAAAGTACAGTAATCAAAAATGACAAAACAAATTTGACAGACACAAAGTCCAAACCACAATCAGGATAACCCCCAAGCTGTTCCAGTTAAATCAAGATAAAAAATTTCCATTTGCTACTACTTCGTAATTCTAAGCATTGTTATCATAGCATATTATTAAAGAAAAAAGCATAATACATTTTAAGTCTCTGAAACAAATGAGGTATGATACAGTTTGCTGATTGACTTGGAGTTAAAATTAGTACACCTGATGAGAAGAACAGAGGTAAAGCTACTGGCAAAAAGATATTCTAGGTTGAAAATTCCTAAAGTGAAAAATATTCAGGCAAAAACGTATTTAAAGATAGTTTGAAACACAGAAAATCTTAAGAGAGTGAGGATATATGAAAGGACAGAAAGGAAAGTGCTAGAGAAATAATAAGAGATTTTATCTTGCCATGATACAGTAATTTGGAGTTTTTAAAAAATAAGGAATGTTTTTAAACTCTACAGTAAAACAAAGTGAAAAAGTGATCTGAAGAAGGCTAGAAGCCAGTTATGCCTTGTCATACGTATGATGGGACAAACAATAATGTTGTGATAAGCTCATATTGGGCAAAATGTGACACCGTAATCGACAAAGAAAGAAAGTGCAAAAGTAAACAAGGAAGACCACTTGCTCGTGCAGAAATGTAAAAGCTGTATATTGTATACATGAGTACTAGTTTATTAACATAATTAGCGTATCTTACATTTACTAATAGGAAAGGACTTCACACTCTGACAAAGGAACAAATGAGCAAGACATTTATATTCTTCCCCTCAAGTAATTTGAGATATATTTTTTAGTAATATATTTTTATTGAGCTCATAAATATAATACTAAAATGTCCCAGTGAGAAAACAAATAAAACATTCTACTATACAATTTCATATCACAGAATCACAGAATGGTAAAAGTTGGAAGGGACTTCTTGGGATCACCCAGTCCAACCCCCCTGCTAAAGCAGGTGCCCCTAGAGCAGGGTGCACAGGAACGCGTCCAGGCAGGTTTTGAATATCTCCAGAGGAGACTCCACCGCCTCCCTGGGCAGCCTGTGCCAGGGCTCTGTTACTCTCCCATTCGGTTTCCAAAATTATTAAGTTTTGGTGGTTTTAATGTGTAGACTCTTTATCTCACCTTTACGTCTACTATGAGATAACAAAACTAAAAACATTTTCAGTATTTTCTTCACACTTACATAGCAACCACTAGGCTTAAAATTTTAAGAAGTTTGGTCATGTTTTAGAAGCTTCTTCTGATCCTGTACAAAAGTCATAAGTTTCCAAGCCGATCAGCTATGATCTTTTCAATATAAAATGATCAGCTATGATCTTTTCAATATAAAGAGTGATGTCACAGCAAAAACATTCTTACTGTATTGCAAAGCAGCACAAAATGATACAGAATGAAGGAGTAGAGATAGCTTTAAAAAGTGGTTTTCCAGAGAAACAGGTACAGTTAGTTGCATTATGCTAAAATAAGTGAAATGGTAAATTGTTAGAGAAAGGGCAATTTATAAAGGGAAACATTCTACAATTGCGAAAATGTTTAAGTAGTGGATTATTGACCCATCTACAGAAATAATGCAAAAGCCTTTGATATTAGCTACAAGTAAAAAGACCTAAACAACAAACCTACGTGATATGAGGTCAAAACATTTTTTCTCCTCTGGGTTTGTTTTCACTTGGCAGGTTAACAGATTGAGCTTTGCTGGAGGTCGATTAGCCTATTTGAAGATAAAGCATACACAGTTTAGCATATTGATAGTGACTGAGCCCTGCACTCCAAAAACATAGGATAACATCTCACTGGCCAAGAAGACTTGACAAATGGCTGTTACTTTCACTTTTAAGGTACTCAGGTTTTGATTAATGTTTTCTTCTGCATTATGGTCGTAAAGTACGTTTTCTTATATTTGGCTATTTTGTTCACTGCTAACTGGATAAACACTAGAATTTTGAAAGGGGAGAAGGGTAAAATAACTTCGCCACTACTCTGATCGCCTTACTAGTAGCACTTATCTGAAGGAATCATGTATGACAAAGAGACAGATTAATTTTATGTAAGTTTAATCCTCTTACTTTTAGAAATTTAAAAAAATCAGTTGTCTAGGTTTTCAATAATCAAATAATTTGACTCCTGCTAATGTCTTTAAAGAGAGTCTAGATAACCAGCTTAGAACAAATGCTCAATTTTTAAATCACTAAGCGGACACACTGAAGGAAAATAAGAAGTTTGCACAGAGAAGCCTTGCAACAAACATACACAAAACTAAACTGAGACAGTTCATTGCCATAAAGTGTGGTGAAACAAAATATGTTCTATAATGATACACATTTTCTAGACAAGTTCTTAGCTATTTCAGTTACTTATTGAATAAAAAGTGGCAATGTTTTACTAAAAGCAAAGTGCACAAGCAAGCTTCATTTTGAAAAAGTCTCATAAAGGCTACAAAGATTTTTTCAATAGCATTTCTGCACTAATCTCTTCTTTTCCTTAACTTGTCAGTCCTACAGACTTGAGGTAGGACCTAGTAATATGTTATGTTTGCAACCTTGACTTGAGGAATGGCTTGCACTTGCTACAACAGGTAACTAGTTTCACTCTTCTTTTAGAGTAATTAAATCAGAAAGCAGATTTAACTAGAGAGGCTCTGCTCTAGACAATGATATCTGAAAATTACTAATTTGTTTAAATCATTAGGAAAGTACTATTATAAAGATACCAATAAATGTAAACACACTACCACACTTACAGTTGCATTCTAACAATTTCAACCTATCAAGTTGCGAAAACAAGACTTAATCATCTAAACAAGAACTACTATGAAACGAAGCTGAACTATTACATAATGTAATTAACTTGCAATGTATCATAAGAAATGTACATCTTCTCAATCTTTTCTAAATTTATTGATGAAAACATTTCATTCAAAACAGAAGGGAGAACAAGTCATAAGAGTACAGATTTCCTCGAAACAATCTGATAAGACGATATAGCTGGTCAAAAAAGAACATCATTATGTCTGAAGACCAGTAAAAAATCAAAACCATGGCAAAACACAAGAAGGGAAACAATTAGGTAATTTTTTTCCTGTTTAAAAAAAAAAAGTAGTGGTGTCCTTGAAAAATAGCATGTTCATGCTTTGCTCAACATAAGCAACAGACATAACAAACTCATGTACGCTTTGAAACAATAAACCTGCAGGTCATTTGCTGGGCAATGTAAAACAAAATGTACCCAAGAGAGGTTTTGGAGGCAGCAAGATGACAATTAATTGACAACCACATTGTATTCTCTGCCTAGTAAATAGCCTTTCAAATTCCAGACATTCCTTTCAGCAGCAAAAGTGCATACAGTTTTCATTATTTTAGCCTATCAACAACAAGAGTTCTCTGCAACTAGAAGCATACAAGAAAACATATTGAAAATGCCAGCTTGGGCCCATTTTCTTGGTTACATTTAAATATACTTAGTATCTATAGCACTGTTCCCGGTGTTTACATTTTTAATGTAACTGTTTGTCCAAGAAGTGTCCAGAAGCTGCCTATAATGAAAATACAAATTAAGCAAACAAAAATCACAATATAAGTACTTGGTAAACAAGCCACTGGGCAACGCATACATACGTTTCTCACAGGCTCTATGAGAATGTAAAAATGCCAGTACATTCAGGCTAAGAAAGAATCCACTTGCCTCAGGACTTTGCATCTGAAGCGCATTCAGGACCTAACTAGTTTTCTGTAATTTATGAAATACGAAGTTGTAAACGGATCCATTAAAATGCTTCAGAGAGGTCTGAAGGGCCAATATACAAAGAACTCATCTCTCTGGATAGGAGAATGCAGCTTAAGAACTCCCTATCAGGGTCTGAGAACCCAAAGAAATATCTGCAACAATCTGAAACACATCCTGGGCCAATGCACTGATCTTGGAATCTAAACATACTCCAAAGCTTTTAACTGAGGATCTCCTAACCTGAAGTCAGCATTAGCAACAGTATTAAAAAACCCTGACATCTTTGCATGTGGCCGATACCACCACATTCATGCTTTTATGCTGTAGTCAAATAACAGCCTCTCCTCACCCACCTCCCCAACACGTGCCTGTTACTTGGCGGACAACACGCTTCTGTCACGCAGCAGATGCTGCCTGGAGAGATGTTAGAGCCTCAAGACAGAGGGAGGCAAGGCTGTATAAATTCCTTAACCACACTAGGCTGTAGGTTGAACCAGACTTTTGGCGGGATTAGGAGACACTAGAAGTAGAAAACTGTAACAAACACATAACTGCTATTACACAATTTGTTTGAAACGGCTGGGTTTCATTTTCCTGCTTGAGTCTCTGATTAGACAACTAAATTTCAGACTACTAGTGAATTTATGAACATCCATGCTAACACACCAACACTCTGAAAAGATGTGCTGCCACCTCTCATGCCATACATGCAGACTTCAGTATCAACTTGCGTTCCTTCCTGGGGAAACTGTAATGCTTCATCCACCAAAACTGACTTCTTAAATGTTCTGGCAACAAACAGTATGTGTAAGAATCAAAAGGTTAGGCCTCTAAGACAAAACCAAGGAGTGCCATGATACAGAGCTGATTTTTACAAGAGCCATGAGCAGATGTGGTCACTTACTTAACAGACTAGTTGGCTGATTTCACCACGCATTTTTTTCTGGATACCACAGTAATTTACTTAAGAATCAAAAGATTAAATCTGATTCGTTTGCCTTCAGATTGTCCCGTTAATTATAATGGTAGATTGAAGTTTCCAGCAGGAAAGCTTCCTTTATAATGAATCTCTTCTATATTCCTTTTTTGCAGACAACCAGCAAATTCTATTTAAGCTCTTTAAACACAAATCAGCTTTAAGGAATATGAGGTTCCTCAAATGTAAGTTTTTCCGTTGGAACTTCTTGATCCAGAAACCACTTAAGAATTCCTATTTACATGGTTCAATCTGCTTCTGTCGTTGCTTTTTTCACCCATGTACGTTAAATTGCAGTCAGGTAGATGTCAGAAAATTTCCAACTGCTAATAATTACACAAAGCAGCGGTGTCTGTTTTTCCATCAACTGTTACCTTGCACATTGCTCTATGAATGCTAATTTCTTTGAAGCTGTTAATTGTCTAAAAGCGTAAGTTCTGCACATATGCCAGTGCAGACACATGTATTCAGTGTTACAGCTGGATGACTGGCAAAGAACGAACTATATTCTCCCCATCCATATGAGGAGAGCACTTCCCAGGTAAGTTGAAGTTAGAATACAGCATCTGCAACTGCCTGAAGATAGCTGTTCTAGAAACTAACTGAAAAACAGTCCCTCATAAAGAGAAACTACATGACCAAAGAACAGAAATCCATGAAGAATGCTTGGCCTTCAAAGGAAAAGCATTTACAAATTTGTATTTGATAAAGCAAACAAAACTGACAACTCAATTTCTGAGAGATGGTTCATTTTGATGAACAGCTGGGAAGAGAGAATGACACATCATATGTTAGAGACCAGGAGGTATCAAACCTGAGAAAGCTTGGAAATCAATGTTGTTGCTTCAGAAGTCTCAGAAGACATTCAGAGCAGCCCACAAAATCCTTAACAGAGATTGCTTCTACCCGTTCCACTGTCTATGAAATGAGCATTAATTTTTTTAGCCAAAACTGCCATCAATACGTGAGGGGAAAGTAAGCAAATAAGTAAAAATACTTTCTAAGAGTGTATTTTAAAACAAGAAAGTACTCTTTTAATTTTGTAATATAAAAACAGCAAGACCGAACGTTTGAAACCCACAAATCTAAACTCACATTTAAGTATCTATCGTAGCACCTGATTTCCAGCTACGGCTCCACTGATTTCAGTGGGAACTTACTGCTTCTAAAAATGTTAGACCATCTGGTACAAAGCTTATAAAAAGCTAAGAACAGTGTCTTCATAGACTCAGTAACTGCATTTGCATGTGAAAGTTTTAAGAATCTGCTCCACAAGCGGATTTTGTAGCCTCTGCCAGCTCTGGGCTGCCCTAGGTACACTCCTACTGGTACCAGTACAGCATGTCCAATGCCAAACACATTTACAAAACACGGAGACACTAGTATAGAAACACTAACAGACTTCTCTCTGACAAAGACGCACTCATACACACTCAAACGAGAACAGGGATAAACCGACAGACAGTTCCAAAGCCATCACAATGACTTTATTTTGCAGGCCTGGTTTTGCACTCCTCGTTAACTCCTGGTTGTCAATTCAGAAGGCAACAGCTTGTGGTTAGATGCACAAATGCGAGATTGATTCATCTGTGCTGCCAGGGTCAACCTGTAGTCATAGCAACAGGCATAACAGGATGAAGAACAGAACGGTTCATAACAGGATCAAGAAACGGGATTGTTTATTAGACCAAGAATGGAAAATACTGTCATTGAGTTGATTTTTGCCTTAAGAAACTTTCTTAAAAGTTTTGAGAAAGCAACATAACAAGAGAAAAGTTATGGGAAAGCAAAACCAGCTGAGTTCAAAGCGAAGTGTACAAGGTCCAAAATATGAAAGTATAAAGTTTTAAAACTTTAAGTATAAATATTAGAAGTTTGTTAATGTGTTTCAAATATTGGCAGAAAAGAAAGAGGGACTTCTAACTCTGTCTCTTGTCATTCTGATACAAGTTGCCTTCAGAGCTGATTTTCCCCAACAGCTACTCCCCAGGGAAGCTACCTTCCTAACAGATCACCATCGAGCAGCAAATCTGGGGGAGAGAAGAGATTCAGCATTTTCTCAGTTTGTCTTACAAAGTTACTTAACTCATATCTAAAAGATGGCTTAACGCCCAACCATATCTTCCAAAAAAAACGAAGTTAGAATTTGTATTTTTAGACAGTCTGGTAAAATATGAACAGTTTACATGAACTGAGTCATTAAAAAAAGCTATTTTTTCCCATTATCAGTCATGAGCATTAAAGCAGTTGTACTTTTAGATACTGTGTATGTCTTGACATATTTCTGAAAGACAGCTTTAAAAAAATGTATCCATCATATTCAAGACACTGCATCAGGAATCTAGCTAATTCCAAATTACAAATATAGACAAGCATAGCTTGCCTTTTTGTATTAGCAACCATGTACATAAAATACTGTAAACAAATACTTACTGTACCATGGGAAATTGTAAGAAAACCATTTTTAACTGAGCACTTCCTTTTTTGCCACACTTTTCTGATTCTGGTTTAAAAGGAGGAAAAGAAAAAAAAAAGTGACTTGGTTTTTAATATATTTGGTATTACACATTGCTTCAGCTCTTAGGACCTATTTTTTTTCCCCCACAGAATCCAACAGTACTTACCCATCACTTTTCTTGTATAGACTACCATTTCGTTCAGTGCCATGTTCCTTGTTTCCCTGAGGCTGATGTAAACTGTAAGTTGTACTCTGACGAATCTGAGAATCCTGAAATATACAGAACAGCAATTTGTAATGCACTCCACGCTTCTAACCAAAATATCCCCTGTAATAATGAGTCTCAGAGCCTTTCCTTCCTGCTGTAATCCTACAGTCACATTTTTCCTCCTCAATGTGAGAGAATGAGATCCATTTCTTTTTCCAGAGAGCACACAAAACATTTAAGAAGCCATTATCAGCACGTGTCAAAATCCTCTTACTTACTTTTATTTAGCTTTATTATTGGCCTTAATATATGGGGGTTTTAACCCAAAAATTAATTGAGCAGCAGGCTTACCAACTCACGCAAACATTGCAGAGTACAAACACCAAAGGCTATTATTACTTGCAATTCCTAGTGCATCCCTCCATTGTAAAAAAATTACATAAATTTGAAGAAATGGTTTTCCTTGTGGAAACTAAGTCAAGTTATTCTCTAAAAAGCAGAAGAGACCTCTTGGAAACATAGTTCATGAGGCATACAGGAAAATTGAAAAGATATTTCTGTAAAAATAATTTAAACCAAAATATCCTGAACAAAGTAGAATTCTGGGACATGAAGCAACAAGGATTAACCAAATCCATCTCACTGCTCTCAGAACTGCCAGGACCCACTGCTGCAAGAGTCCAACTTCTTAAAACATAGGAACCTGATAATGAGGAGTCTGATGTGTCCAACTGTTATTAGTAGCAGCAACATGATGGGATGGACCTTTCAATGCATACAGTAATGATGACTAACACTTACAATATTTATTGTTTTCTTTTTTACGATCTTTGCTCTATGGACGTAATACACCTCTGTTATATATGGCAGATAATGCAAGCACAGCGAGGAAAAAAACCACAAAGAAACGGCTCACTTAAATAACTGTCTGAGCTACTCTAAGCAAAAACTTAAGAGCTATTAAGAAATACTATTTTGATTAAAAAAATCTCTTTTGCAAAAAAGATGAGATAGGTACCACCTACACTCCTGTTCAGTGCACTTAGGACTCCACACCTCCGGGCTGCAGGATTTCAGGCTCATCCTGAATACAGTGCTGGTGCTCAGTGGGGCTGCGAACCATGAGCTGAGCCAAAGGCAGGCTGCAGCACTCCTCGGTGCTCCTTTTCAGAAAAGGCAACCACTGTCTCTCAGCTAGTGATCTAGGAAGCTGTATCAGGTAGCTGCAACATTCATCTGAGGCTTTTAAAGGCACTACAAAACCACCACTTAAATGTCCATGCCTGACAAAGCATCCCTTCACATTTAAACCAGTCTGTTTATTGTTCCTCTCCAGCCTGTTTACACAGAATTATTGGTTTTGCACTGTGGCTCCCCAACATAAAAACAGAGTAACATTTTAAAATAATTCTCGTCACTGATTAAGAACTGCTGCACGCATACCTTTACTGGCTTCTGAAGAAAATCTGATCTGACACTGCCTATTGTGTCCTAACAGTGCCCTGATCTCTGCCTCCCACTAGTCAGTAAAGGAACTCCATTCCCAAGAAGATTAGAGGCCTTACAGGAAATTAATTTCAGTCCACATCCACAATTATGTAAAGATTTCAGATGACCTCCAACACCTGCCCACAGCACTGTTCTCATTACTTAAGATTGCGCTGCTACTTTTTGTGCATTATTTTCTGCTGCATTTCAGCTACCTCCCTTCAGCTGTTGTTTACGCTTAGCTGCTATGTTTGGCCAAACTGGCACATCAATAATACAAGCTTCCTGCCTTATTTCAAACAGAGAGGAAGTGCTGTAGCTGACGTGTATTTCCACACATTCATTACTATGAAAAGTATCTTTAAAAAATTTAATACTATTTCATGAAAAGAACTTAAGGACAAAACAAAGAGATTTTCAATTTTAAATCCTTGGTTCAGGTCATGTCCAAATCAATACTGCCCAACATGATTGCCAGATGATGGTTTTCCACAGATCTCTGACAAGCAAGTTCATGATTTTGATCCAGCTCCTCACAGACGGGATGCTATACCACAAATCACCATCACAATTAACATCCTTCCGGGCAATTTCAGCATGCCTTTTCCATATGCAGGCTCCCCAAAGGATCTTCCCTGATTTCTGGTCTGCATATTGCACATAACAGGAGTACAAATCACAGATAACAGGGTCAGACCCAATGGCCTCATCAGAGGAGCAGGAACAATGTACATTACCTATGGGAGGAACTGGACCACCGCAGGAAATAGGACATACCTAGCGCAGCTTATTGTCATTTTAAACAAGATCAGAACAGACTGAAGTACACAAGCCTAAGAAACTGAACTTTGTTCACTTTATCAGCTTTTAAATGCAGATAGGCATACCAAAAAAAGGTGAGTCATTTCATTGCAGCATGTTTATAGTGAATCACTTCACTGACCATAGAGAGATTTGAAATTATTTCTTCCAAAGACCAACTGACTTCTAAATCAAACTGGATAGCATAGCTAAAAATGAAAGAAATGTGACAACAGTATTCTGTAAAGATGGTGACTACTGATAAGAGAGATCCCGAAAACCTGATCTGCCCCGCTACCGAACTTTCTACATAAGGTGCTTTAACTTATACAGGGCAAATTTTGGCTAGCCATTCCACAGCTCCCATGGAGCAGGATTTCAAACTGCCCAGATCACTCCTGTGTGTAAAGCTGCCAAAAAGCCTTTACAGACCTCCAAGAGCCTGAGCTTCCCTTGCCCTTGCAAGATCATTGCCTGGAGGATGTTTCAGAGATCCATCTCTTCGCTATTACAGCCCCAGAGAGCCTCCAACAAATGTATCTGCTGGAACACCTTGCAGGTAGCCTCTTCTATAGCACAGCTGCCGTAACTTTTGTCAAGAAACACAAACCTTACCTTATTTTGCAGTGGCCTAAACAGACTATAGGTTCTACCAAAACGCAGAAAAAGCAGAAATACATCTTAACACTACAGTAAGGCTACCTTCAGAGAGGACACGGGAAAGAGAAAATGAAGGCAATATAACTCTAAGGTTGACCTCGAAACTTGCTGGAGCTCTACAGTTTGAAAAATACAAGTTTACAAATTAAAAATTACGGAGGTGTACACACAATGTTTCAAAAAGAAGTTTCAATACAAACCAGGTTTGAGGAAGTTCTGTGCAGGAGGAAACTATGTATACAGGCACAACAGAAAAGGTTCACCATGAGTGTTTGTGTCTTTTCTTTTAAAGACAACAGAAATAATATTTGTCAATGTTCTATTATTTCATACATGAAGTCCATTTTAATTAAAAATACAAATAACTTCAAAATCTTGCAAGAACATCAAACCAAGCAACTGGATTTAATTCCCAAAAGAGAGTGAAAAGGAAATCACCAATTTGTCTTACAGCAATTTTCTTTCCCAAGAAGAATCTGAGAACTTTTTTTTTTTTTGTAATATAACAAACAGAAGAGGAGAAAAAAAAGATCCAGACTTTTCATACCAACAGAAAAAAGCTCAGAGGAAAAATCCAGTTTCTTGAAATCTGAATGGAAATCATGCCAACTATTTTCATTAAAACATAGTAACACTTACTCTCCTAGACTTCAGTCACAAAATGTAAATGCATTTCAGGAAGGAAAAAGAAATCAGTTATAGTAAAGGAAATTACAGTGCAACAAGAATAATATTAGTGGGTCGTACAGTAAATTATACTGGGATTGTTTGGCATCCCACTGATAAATTGATGTCTTCAAGAAACTTTAAAAATATAGTACTTCCCATGCTCTGCAGGTAGGCACCTATATATAAATTTGCAGAATTATAACTAAGAATATAGCATAAAGCACTTTTTACACTTGCATTTTTGAATGGAACAAAACCAGTTCAAGTAATAAATTTGTATGTATTATTGCGTTTTTCAGTCCATGAAAAGATGCGTGCTCACCACATCTTCCATATACATTTAATATCAGTATCACTGATATTCAGGTAAACACAGAAAGGCAACATTCCCAGCAACATGAAACCTAACTGCTTCTATCATCTCTCTTGAACAAAGACTCAAATAAAACAGGAAGCCTGCTAACACATCCTAAACATTAAAGACTCCCTATTGAGAGTAGGCAGTTAACGGTGAACCCAAAGCAGTCACCATTTCCACTAGGTTCACTAGTTTTTCATTCCACAGAGCTCAAACCTGGAAGTTTTTAGCAAATGCACCCCTCTGTCAGCCCTAAATGCCAGGCAAAACCCAAGAAAGTGCGTGCAAACTGTATGGGACTTTGTACACAATGGTCATTATCACAAACTTCACATGGTACCAAACAGCACCTCAAAGGGAAGAGTGTTCAAGACTGTTTGAATGCCTATCAGCAACTCATCGAATAGCAGAATGGTCTGGGTTGGAAGGCACCTTTAAAGGTCATCTAGTCCAACCCCCCAGGCCATGGGTAGGGACATCTTTTGCTAGATGAGGTTACTTAACAACCATCATCTGGCCATGGGCAGGAGCTAGGAGTCACCATAACCTTTATGGGAAGATGAAAGCAAGACCAGAAAAGATCAAGGAAGTCTGAGCTCTACAGACTAAACTATTTTACTGTGATCCCTCTCAGAAAGAGAACCTGAAAAGGGGGGAGGAGTTTCATTCATCACTTACTTATGGCCCAGCAGCCACACAAATGAAGCTGACTGGCACTTATTTATATGAAGAGGAAGCACTAGCAATCTGAAACAAAAGTAGACTCAATATTTAGGATTAGATTATAGAAAAGATGCTTGCTTCCAGATCAGAGTTTGCCAAATAAAACTACTCCAGAATTCTTTAAATCTAACAGCAATCATAACCGAAATCCAAAAAACACGTATTTGTTAGATTGCTGAACTGACCCAGCTCTTGCACATTTGAAAACTGGCATCTTGTAGCAGAGTAGCAAAATTAATTGTTATTTTTGCAGATAATGACAAGAGGTGTTTTGGGATTTGAAGTTCAGTTTTACATAATCTTTATACAGTCTGGAATATTACTGTAAGAGAAGATTGTAGTAACGGGGTCTCCTTGATACTGCCAAAGTTCTTCCATTCTCAGTTTGACCAACATAGGCACCATTGTTAGTTCACAGACAGTGCACCGTCTTAAGCATTTTGCAATATTGGTAACGAAAATAAATTATTTTGCACTGTCTCATATAATTTTAGTGGAAATTAATTTAAAAGATAGACTGCCTTTATCAGAAACACTCAACATCAGCATCAAAACAAAGATGAATATGAATAAACAAAAGAAAATAGATGGCTGTTGAAAATTAAAATAATTCTATTTCAGATACTAACATTACATTAGAGGTAATTAAAATGGGTATTCCTAAGTTACATCACCTAATATGCTCACCTCTTTTTGCTCAACCTGGAGTGCTGATTTTAAAGTATCTCTAAGCTGTGTCAATTGTCTTCTTTCCTCATCTTGTGCTTGTTTAATCTTGAATGAAGAAAAAAAGGTTAAAAACATTATTGTTTCTTTTCAACAGTTCAATCAAACTTGCTACTTAATTGGTTCATTTTTCTGAGAAATGTTCAGCAAGAATGAAAACACAAAAAGAGAACATAATGTGATCAGTTTATTTTCTTTATATCTTCAGAAAACTTGATAATGGCTAGGATGTTGCTGAGTTAAGACTTTGATATTGCCTCACGCTGGTTTTGCTTCCTTGTGTTCAACTTGCAATCATGTTATTTTCTACGTAGTCAGTAAACATTTCAGAGCAAAGGCTGTTTTCCTAACATTTTACCCAGAGGGGTCCTGAACTGAAACTAAGGCGTCTGGATATGATATTAAAACAAAATTTTACTCAAAAACCAACTCAAAACTTTAAAATGCCAACTATTAAAACAGTCGACCAACCTGAACCAAAATTATCACAGTTCTACTGTAAAAAACTAATTTTACAACACAAATGTGAAAGGTTGCTACTCACTGTGTAAAGATCTGTCGAGAGTGTCTCAATTGAAGGCTTGAGACTTTCAACTGCTTTTAAACCATCTTGAAAGAAACTTAAAAAAGAAAAACAAAAAGCAAACTGTTATTAAACTTTACTTTGTATTTTCTGTTTAGAAAGTTGCCAAAGGAAGATGTGCATATTACTATGCCATGCCATAGACTTCAAAACATTAAACATTTATTTTTTATGCATCTTTAACTGACTCAGCTCTTTATTTCCATCATAGCTTATTCTAACACGCAAAATCCACAACTGGACCCAGAACTGCCACAATCCACTGCCACAAAAGTTTTCCTCATTCTCAACTCAAATACAGGTTCTCATCCCACTTTTCGAAAGCCCAGAACAAGCAACATTTATTTGTGTAACAGCAAAAGTAGATACAAAATAATTGTGACTTCTTGGAGTCCAATAATTTAATGTCTGATGTAATCATCCTACTAAAGGAAAACCCCTTTGTTTCCCAAGCATTAACTATGGCCTATATGCAAACCAAATATCCTACATGTTACTGTATCATATGCATTTTTGTATTAGTACAGTAATGTTATCTACGCCAAATATTCTGGCTCTTAAAAAAAAAGTGAGATTTAAAAAATAAATTTAAAGAAATCACACTGCATGCACATTTGACTAAAAATTGCTGCACCATTTGGAACAAAACATTTTCACTCTGGGACTTGGAAAGGACAACACAACACAGCATTTATGTTATTGAAATTTTATTAAATGGACAGAGCAGATGAATGACATACTACAGGTGAAACTGATTTTAAAAGCAACACAGCTATACAGGGAAAAAAACTACACAGATGCAGACAGGTCTTTTAAGATTAAAATTTACTGATTTGAACAGGTTAACAGCGGCTCTTTCAAGTTTATAGCTATAGCTTTATTGCTGTATTATTGATCTGTAAGACTACTATAAAAAAGTAAATCATTCTAATGAGAACTTTGTGTTTTATTACTGAGTCCTCCAATTAATCAGAAAAAGAGTGATTCTTTCAACATAGTTTTATCCCACTGCTTATGCAATTTATTTTCCCTGAGCACAGAATTAATTTAGATCATTGCTAGATACCCTCAAAAAAGTCCGTCAAAACTAATGGACCACTAACTCATAGACCAAAGTAACAGCTCTGTTTCAAGAGTAGTTTATGAAACATGCCAACTTATTGTCTAGCACTCCTTTGGAGCAGACTACTATATTCTATGGGTCTAGCTCAACCTCATTATATGTTTTGGAATACAGTAACAAAAGCAATGACTAATTTATGACAAAAGCAGTTTGTCAAAAGACATCAGTGAGAACAGTTGAATCTTAGATTTACTTTGAAAAATATAGAAAAGTGTTATGATTATGTCAAAAGTTTAAAGCAAAACATTGCTCCAGTTATTGTAAAGATATAAAGAAAAGTAAAACGTACTTGCACTGAGCATGAAAATACTTGATCAAGTTCTGAAGCAAGTCCACTCCTTTTTTAATCTTTATTTCATTGACTTTCAGCAGGTACTGTTGAAATAGTAATTCACAAAAGAAATTAATTATTACTGCTACAGTATTTTTTTAACATTTTATTTTCAGTTAGATTTCAACATGCTTTAACAATTGCAGATTTAGAAGACTTAAAAGAGAATGCATCAAACAGTGGCTTCAATGGTTAATCACACAAAAGCAATTTTTTTTATCACACAAAAGCTGATTTTTGATACCCTGTGGGGATACTTCACTGTGATTAGTTGTTAAAACATCCTTCATGGCTCCTAGTGGAAGCCCGTGTTAAGGAAGCATAAAACGGTTCATGTAGTAAATTTAGGAACCCATTCTTAAACCTAACAGTCCATCTAGGTATCTATCTCACTAGTTGTTAAATTCATTGCTAAATAGATGTCATTAAGGAAGAAAACAGTTTACTCAAAAAAAGTGACATTATTTTAACCACTTTAAAAATTTGCTTCTGATTTTATAGTTTTCTCTATCAATTCCTTATACACAGTAAGTACAGCAAATTACAGTTTAGCAAGAGATTTTAAAAATCTACTGTCAAGCTAAAAAAAGTATAATTAGTGTCCTTTTGCATTAGGCACAAAGTCCATATTAAGTGACAGCTCCTCCCCTGAATGGCATAGCACTAAAGATGTCAGCCATGCAAGCAGCAGTAAGATTGACCAAATATTTACAGGAGTCCTTAACTGCCCATTAAATGACAATTTTTAACCTCTGCTTAGGCAGCAGCCTCCAAGCAAAACAGTGAATGTCTTCTGAGCAATGCTCTAATGCGTCTGGTTTTTGCCTACCCACAGTACACTGTAAATGTTTTAAACCCACTGAAATAAAGCAGTGTGTGAGTGCCAGCTTTCAATGTTGCAGCTTTTTATGCTGGTTCAGGTGAACAGATGATTAGCTTAAATGTAGACATGTGCACTGGATAGTATTTAGTTCTATCACGTCTCTAACTCCTGTTAATTTAAAATGGAGCTCTAGGCATCTGGTATTCGTTTCACTTTCAAAATTTACAGAGAACTAGCCTGTACTTATGATACAAATTCAATATCATAATTCTGATTTACTAACAAAATCAAAGCAAAGTCCCCTTTTATGACTACTCAGAGGTAACCAAGTAAAATCTTCTTTTCCCCAAAATCAGAGGAAATACAGGATACACTTCAGCTATTCTACATTTAAAGTAACTTGATCCAATTTCCCAGACTTCACCCTGCATTTTATTATCACTACAACTGACTAAAGTGAACTTCTCCTTTACTGTGACACAGGAAGAGAGAAGCATCCATTCCTGATTGTTCCTTAGGAAGGATGGGCAATTAGCTGGCAACATCCATATGTTCATTGGGTAATCAAATCCCTTAATCAGTTTTGAAATCTTTAGTCTGACTCCATATAGGAATGTGAAGCTTTTCTACTAAGTAGCAGTATAGGTAGTTACTAAAAGTGGTATTCAGGACAACTGTTGTTAAGCTATGTTGGCATATGAGTCAAATTAGCTCTAATCATCACAGTAAAAACAGAAGAAACACTCATGGTGTATTTTTGAGTTAATGTATTGAAAGAACGAACACAGCAACTTGAACTCCCAGCCACAGAACCTGACATGCCCTTAAACAAATCAAACCAAAAATATTCACATCAGATTTAACATACAGCAAAATCACAAAGATTTCAAAGCAGAAACATTCTGAAACATCTTGAAAGGCAAATGGATTCCATCCATAGCATTTCTTTTTCAGCACCAGTCCAACAGTGTGCTAGACTGGAGTCTCTCCTCGTAATAACGCAACAGCTGTCAGCTCAGGCAACAATTCGGAGAATGATCTAGGGCTTAAAATAACTTATAGTGAAGTAGCAGTCTAAAGGCTTATTTATTATCATCTCTTCGTGTTTAACTGAGCTTTGCATTATTTATGTATTCTACAATTTATTTGTTAAGTGAAATTAGAAAAGATCTAAATTCCCTGCAAAGTTAGCACATGCGGATAAAAAGTACTTAGCAAATCAAGTCCACTAATAACTTGGGATTTCCCTTTAACATCAACAGTTACCATTAAAGATTGTGTTTTACAAAATTTTCCTAAAAATATTACCAGAACAATACGAATTTCACATTGAACCTTACCTCACACATCTGTAACTGGAAGAACCGTCTTTCTTTCTCCATCTCTTCTGCAATTTCAGCTCCACTTATTTCTGTACGGATCATTCCATGCAACTTAGCATGCTCTTTTTTCTCCTTCTCAATTTTTGTACTATAAGGCAAAGAATCACTCAATGAAGTGAGAAATCCACAGCCTCTCAGGAAGTCTTATTACTCACAAAGTCTACTGACAGATGCGGAGCCAAACTCGTGTAGCTTTGCATATGACTTACTTCCAGATTACATTTCATTTGAAATTTGACAATGACTAAAGATCAGAAATGACATACAGTAGCTGAGATCTAATTCAATCATCTGTTAAAAAAAAGTCCTGTCAGAAATTCCAAAAGAAGATAATAAATGAGAGGAAGATACTAAGTTCTTGCATTGGAAAAAAAAAAAAGAAAATCTGTAACAAAATAATGAATTTTAATTGAAAACGTAGGAGGATGTTTAATCCAAACTGACCAAACACTGGTTAACAGAGTTCAATTATGTCACCAGATTTATTGAGTCTTGCCTGTCATCAAGTCATCTTCTATATATACAGGGTTTCCTAAGCCAAAATCACAGTTGCCATCTCTACTTGCTACTGAGCCAGTTGGCACTGGGAATGCGGGCCAGCCGGCTGTGTTGCAGACTTCCAAGTCTGCTAGACCAGCTGTCCTAATTCCCTAAAAGTTTCCATGAACATTTTCCAAGAGCTCTGAATAAAACAGGTTCTCCTGCAGAATATAAATGAAAAACCAATGCCTGCCATACAGTATAACTTCCTTAAACACACTTGTGCATTTGTTACAGCTATTCTCTGTATTATTCCTAAAGGCAGTAGCATAATTATACTACCCAGCTAGACAAGCTTGGTATGAAAAAAGATACTAACAAAACAAAATACACAAGGGTGTTTACTTTTTGAAGAGAGCCTTCTAGCTTGCCACTTGTACCGTTTAGAAGCTGAAAATTCTGGAAAGAGCTTCCTGAGGAAATGCTATACTGCTTTTGAACAAGAGGAAGCATTACACAGGAATACAGGAAGCAGATGAGAGGAACAAATAACACATGCACCGTCGTACCTCCTCTTGGGCAGTCAAGTGTCTCTCAGGTCTCTCTCTGAGAAGATGACATGTCTCAAGTGCTCTCTTAACCTGAAGTTAACATTACCCTAACAGCTTATGCGAAAATGTCCTAGATGGTCTAAGGACTTCCAGTCAACAATGTATTCTGTACTTAGACTTCTCAAGAATGAGGAACTGCCTCCTCTTATATCTCAAGCAGCCAGGAAAACTAGAATTAATCCCTTTAATCCCATCCTGTAACATTCCTACAGGGAAACATTTTGAACAGCAGTTCACAAAGCCCCACTGCGCTCTCAGTACTGGCAGGCACAGCAGAGCCAGCCCCATGCAGTTTTCCAGCAGCCAGCACATCCAGCCAGCACTGTGCTCCTTCTCAGCTCATTGCGTCCCGCCAGAAGCAGACGTTCGGAGGGAAGCTCCTCTCCTTTGAAATAAACATTCAAACCTTCACTTGCCTGAATAAAAACTCAATTCCAGAACATTCTGTTTTCATCAAAAGTAAGTCTGCACTCTTACACACTCACTGCCAATTATGCCATTTTGCAGCCACGGAATACAGACTCCAAACACAAGAATCAACCAGATACCAACTGTGAACATGGAAGAAAAACCATTACAAACAGATTCACAGAAAATGAAAAATATGCAGTTCTTTTCTAGCACACACTCCAGGAGAGTTTACATTATACTAAATAGTTCTGAAAAAGTCAAACCTCAGAGCGCAGATCCAATTGTAGTTCTAGTTCTCTCAATTTCCACATTAATCTAACAATTCATGAGGCCAGAGAATTCACTGAAATGTGAGCCAAGTCTAGTAAATATCAATTGCTACTATATTGTATATTCATTGTTTACAGAGAACAATACTCAAACAAGGGCGACATAACCACCTCAAAAATTTTAAGAGCTTATTAATGTGTCATAAGGTGTCTCTAAATACTAGTTAAACTAAAAGACAAGTAATACTGCCAAAGAGTCAAACATTATGCACAATATTACAGCATACATTGTTTTAAGAAATTGAATTCCTTTTAAAAAAAGAGCTGGATTTCAGTAAGAGTCCTTTTTACTCTTTAAAGGACAAATCATACTCCACAAGCAAAAAGTAGTTCAACCAAGACTACAGCATATCAACATCTACCAAATAATTCAGAGAAATAAGACATCCTTGAAGACGTTTGCTGGAGCTTCAGGCTCAATAGCTTCAAAAACCTGAGATGCTTTACAAAAAAACAAAACCACCCCTCAGTGACAAGCACCAGAGATACACGATGGTGCATTTCACATTTGCATTTTCTTATTACTTATGCTTTTAGTCTCTACCTACATTTTCAGCTTTGTAATCCAGAGTTTAACCTGTTGTTTTGCTACAGTAATATGCTACCTCCTATGTGACTAATACTACATGGCACTTTGTTTCTAGGGAAAAAAAGAAACCAGGTACAGCAGTGTTGCATGCAGATCTTCTGAGTGCTTAAGGTTGGCTGTGCTTCCTACCCAAATGCAAGGTCAACTCAGCATCAAGTGTCACTCTACTGCGACACTAACCAAATCCTTCTGGCAAAGGCAGTTCTACGATGTACCACTCTGGGATTTCCAAATGTTGCAGGGTATTCAGGTTTTCCAGGCACATCAATTAAGCAAAATTAATAAGAAAATTGGGAAAACTCTAGAAAAATCCTCTAGAAGCAATAAGAAGCAAGCAAATGTTTTGTGAAGCTGCTGTTCTTGAAGCTCATGCAGCACACATCACATATATAGACTTTGCTGACTAAGATTAAAATCTGAGCACACTTCAGTCCATTTACAACGCAGCTGCACATGACTAATAAAGAGTGAGCTGAGATTTGTGTAACAGACAAGTAAAGCTGAAATACAGGCTGAGAATTACAACAGAAAAGTAAATCAGGTACAAAATAAATGGTCTTGCCCATTCAGTTTCCACTATGTGACTTATTTTTACAGCTCCAATTTGAAAAGCAACAGGTTTTCAATATAAATTTTAATTGTATTTCAAAGAAATCAATTTTGTCATACAGATCATGGTATAAGTAAACATCAAAAGTTTTTTTAAACTTTAATAAGGACAGGACCTATTTTAGTGTTTAACATGCTGAAGACTGGTATTTATTTTCAGCTAGTGAACAAGGGTGAACAACTAGAACAGTCTGTGTACATGCAGCAGTAGTGAATTGGTTAGGAGGGCAGCAACTCTTGTCTTTCTTCCTCTCCTTCCCCATATAGCAGTAAGCCAGGCTGAGTCTGGGTGCATAGTTAAGAAGGTGCAGAGACTGGGAACAGCGCTTGGAAGGCACAGATTTGAATGGAGAGCACTCTGGAAAATGGAGTGCTTCCAAGGGCTATTTTGTTTGACAAAATAATATTATATGTTTTCATTTCAAATATCCTCTCTTTGTCTAGTCTTCCTTTTCAGTCTGACTCTCTAACTTCAGCTCTGGCATCCTAGCCTTTCAGTGAAAGAGCTTCCATCTTATTTTATCCTACTGTCTGTCTGATAGTAAAGCATGACTCTCTCTCTTATCACCCAAGTCCTGAATGGAGAAGTCACCTTTTCCCTTTGGAAATGCTGGAAAGCTTTACCCTTTCACTCATCCTGCCATGAAAGATGGGAGAGAAGATGGCAGAATGAGCAAAATGTTCAAATACTGCGTTTAGTTTTGGGCCCGTCGCTACAAGAAAGACATTGAGGTGCTGGAGCATGTCTAAAGAAGGGTAACGAAGCCTGTGAATGGTCTAGAGCACAAGTCTGATCAGGAGTGGCTGAGGGAACTGGGGTCGTTTAGCCTGGAGAAAAGGAGATTGAGGGGACACCTTATCGTTCTCTACAACTACTGAAAGGAAGCTGTAGCGAGGTGGGGGTCGATCTCTTCTCCCAAGTCACAAGTGATATGGTAAGAGGAAATGGTCTCAAGTTGCACCAGGGGAGGTTTAGATTGGATATTAGGAAAAAATTCTTCACCAAAAGGGTTGTCAAGCATTGGAACAGGCTGTCCAGGGAAGTGGTGGAGTCCCCATCCCTGGAAGTATTTAACAGACGTGTAGACATGGTGCTCAGGGACAGGGTTTAGTGGTGGACTTGGCAATGTCAGCTTTACGGTTGGACTTGATGATCTTAAAGGCCTTTTCCATCCTAAATGATTCTGTTATTCTATTCTGTGACTCTACATTAAAGCTACCTTGTTTAGCACTTTCATTCTATGCCACTGTTTTCAAGATGTGACCTCCACTTTGTCTTATGTGCATGGTTTAAAATGAAATGTGGCAGAAATATCTATGATTTATGAATATCAATGATCTACTGAGTCAAGTTAGAGCTCTGAAGAAGCAATTTGAGAAAAGCTTGCAGAATTTTCAGATAAATTTTTTAGATACTGTTTAAAAAACAAGTTTACGAAACTGGAAACATTCCTTAATGAGATAGCTACACAGACGTCTTTACAAAGGACTGTAATAAGAATTTGTTCATCATTCCATTGACTTCAAATGATTCAGAAACAAATCATTAATGATAGTTATATCTAGATATGAGCGCTTGCGTTTCTGCACAGTAACATAATACACCTCAGCCTACTGCCTTGATCTTATAATCTCATAAGCACATTCAAACAATTTGTTCTCTTCACTCAGTTGTGCAAAGAGACCTCATGCCCAGCTTTTAAAAGGAGAGCGGCAAAGGAGGAGAGGGAGCCAGCCTTCCCAGGAAAAGGTTGTTAGTTTTCATTAGGCATTTATGTTTCACAGCATCAGTACAACCTTTACTAGCAGAGGACTTACAAAGATAGTATGTATTTACAGGCCTAAAAATAAGACACCTTTATTTAAAAAATTTACATTTCTTTCTTTTCAGGAAAGACAAGTTTATGTTTGGAATACAGATACTACTATTCAGCTAAAAAATGAGTAAATAATATGCTTCGGTAAGTTTATGCTTCTGTTTCCTGAGCAAGTTGATACAATGTCTTTACCTCAAAATCTACTACAACAGGACCGATGAAACTGAAGAATGTGGGTGAAATCTGGCTCACTGCCTTGTTGAATACGGTCTGCCCGCTGGGAGAATGAGCAGGTTTTATGACGTGTACTCCTTCCCCATATGCTCCCCTGGCGCGTCTGCCATTAGTGTTTAAGCACATGGGGGAAAGCAACTGCCTCATAAGAGCCCACTCAACCAATCCTACCCAAAGGACACATACAGACTAGTCCTGCTGTGGTGCTCTAGCGGCAGGCAGCATTGCCCAGCTCTTACAAGGGTAACAGAGACTGTAACTGAGCTCCTAAGAGAAATGCACTGCTTTTAACTACTTTAAAGCTTTGAAAACATTTAAAAATCTTTACGGATTCAACTGAAGCATGTTAATGACTGATAGTGAGAAAAGATGAATTATTCATGAATGTCACCTCAGGACGTTCCCAATTTTTGATTGAAATACTCTGGCATAAAGCTATGGGTTACCTGCTCCTCTTACTCCCTTATTCGAGAACAGTCCCAAAGTATAAAGAAAAATGGATCCAGCCTCCCTCAGTTACGCCAGCTAAGGTGATCTTCAGGAAAATACTCCAAGAAGTTAGGTAGCTACAGGGCAAAGAAGTTGCATAATAACATGGATGGGACGGTGATCCAAGAGCATAAGAATGGAGCTTAACCTCACTCCCTCAAACAAGACGAGATACATTGTAATTTTTAAACACATTTAGTTACATACAGAGCTTGAAGTAGCAGCTCAGAAATTGTTATGGTGAAAAAGCAAAACAAATGTCATTTTGGAATTAATTTCTTTTCAAATAGGTCACACTTGGGTATATTAGCACCTGATGCGGCATCACAAAGATGCAAGTAAGACAGATGAGATACTGAGGCAAGAAGCTTCAATTCTTCCTTATCAAGACAGCCTATCAAGACAGAAATCAGGATGAAGCCTCTGTCACTTCTCCACAGACTCCAAAAATACCCCTTTGATATCTGGTGCTTAGCTTCACAGGTTTGTACTTGTGACTAAGAAATGCAGATGAATGGTATGATTTTAAGCATATGATACAGATGGATATGCAGACAAAGAGCAGCCTAGCAGCCTTGAATGATTTGTTAACCCAAAGGGAAAAGAAAAAGAAAGGAAAAAAAAGAAGAATAAAAAGAGATATTCACATATTTGAAGAATTATCACTGGAAAAGATAGCTAATCTAGCATAAACCTAGAACTGGTTTTAGGCACAGTGCAAACAAGGAGTCATCTAAGGTAACAGATTGAAGAAGGCTGAGCAAACCTCTGGCTATCAACACCTACATCCACCATACCACTCCGGCAACACAAGCTGTAGGTAAGACTGAGGTTACCTCTTCCAGTCTCTTTGCCCTTTTTGTTAAGGCAGAGACTGTGAATATATCACAACAAAGAAATTCAGTTCGCAATTAAGAATTCTTGAGATGACTCTGCATCCACCCACTGCTATAGACGACCAAAATGCACAGCTATAAGGAAGTTCAGATTCACTCGGGACAGCCACAGAATCACAAGTTATTATGTCAAGAAACCGCAGTGGTATATATAATAACAACCCAGAAAAACCTCACTGTTTTCCAAAATTTAGTAGATAATAAAGCTGACTTGAACAGATTCAGGCTCAAATTAATATTCTCACCCTAGCCTCAAAATCACATCATTAAACCTTCCATCTCTGATGTGTAAAGACCAATGCCGAATAAAGACAGCTGACAACATCTCAGCTCATCTGGGAGCTGTTCTTATGCACAAGAGGGTCTGACAAATCCTGCAGTCCTACTGCAGGGGCAGGGGTCTCAGAGAAGCTTCAGTCTGAATTTAACACAACAAAGTTAATGGAAAATTGGTCTGCTCCTTGGTAGAAGTGAAGCAGCTTGCACTGAAAAAGAATATTCCCTGACTGCCAAACTTCAGCCACAATAAGTAATTTTTGCTGTTGTAAAACAACCACGCACAAAAAAAAAAGCCTCGTTTTAAAGAATTTTCCTGTACATAAAATTCCCAGGGTCCCTATCCCAAGCCTCAAGCAGATGATCCTTTGGTCTTGATCAAAGTGAAGAGGTCCAACAGGCTAGACCAAGAGCTTTAAACTCTAGAATATTGATGTGAAGCTTTCATCTAACCACTTAAAAAAACTAGAGCACACAGCAATTGTACCAGCCCGCCACATGGAAACATCACAGAAAATGGTAATGGATCTGAAAGAATTTCCTGATCAACATGTGCTACCTTCAGTTTTTGCATGTTGAATAACCTGACACATAAACGGCTTAGAAATAAGCGTTGTCAAAGAGGTGTGCTTCATTTGTTGAAAAATCTTGCAGAAACTAGGGTGGTAATTTGGAAAGAGGTATCTCCTTACAGTGGAAAAGGGAACCTGTTTTGGCCCAAAACCAAAGTGTCTTATTTGAAAGCAAAGTCATAAAGCAGGCTTTCTAAAGGACTGTTTGTTAAAAGGAAAAAGAAAATCTCTCTGTACCATACAGGCAGCGTTGGATTCAATCCCACAAATAGAAAATAAACACAACGTCAACATCGCATTTTCAGGTCCTGAATGAAGTAACATACACAACAGCGTTTCCAGGTATCTACTGTTCTTAAACTTAAATGAGAATCTCCAAATACACAGATTCAAATACATTTTCTATGGGCATTTCTACTTCAAAAGTACTTAATTAAGTTAAAAAACAAATTAAAATATTTCTGGAGTACCTGACTCTGAAACAGACCATCGTCTCTGACCAAACTTGTAGTAAAGTACAAATGTTTACATCATTGCAACTTATTCATCTTGGTGAATATTCTATCAGAAATTCTAAAAGCATCAGAGATCTTGGTCCAGCAGTTAACAGTGTTCTTGGATACATCCCAGCAGCATGCAAATGGATTTTAAATTCTGCACGTAAACTTTGTGGGATGTCACTGTGAGTAAGTTACTAAGTAAACAAGCTTACGGATCCAACAATCAAGCACTGGTAGACAAGAGCAGACTAAACTACAGGACTGTTCATTATGGCCCATCCTCAGAGATCAACTACTGTAATGGGCAATGATTAGAAATCTTAATTACTCCAACAGCCGATAACTGGCATGGCATCAAATGAGATTGTTCATTGGTATTAAGAACATGAAACACTGGAGCCATCACAATCTTCCAAGGATTCAGACTGTCATACTGGAGGTTTATCTCAGTATTTCAGAATGTCTTGTTATGAAAACCCAGCTATAGCTAGGCAGTTTCAAAAACCAAAAGCTGCTCAAGTCCTCCTCATAAACAGAGCACAGAAAGCAGTAATTAGACCATTCTCACTGTTATTCATAAAAGGAACAGTGAAATTTAGCTAACTCACTAAACTTGCTGCTTTCGTGAGTAAACCACCTACAGGAATAATTTCTGAAGACTGTCTGCACAAGCCTTCAGATGGGCCAACTCAGTGGCCACCACTGAATCATTATAACTTTGTGCAATTTAAAAAATACTAACAAATGGTGCTAGATTCTCAGCCAATCTAGGTGGCTGGGGATCTGCAAACTATTTATGTTAAACAATGTCACCATATGTGATTCTTACGGACCTGTATCATCAGAAATGTTCTGATACATGCAGCACTATCTCAGAAGACTAAAGATGCTGGACGTGCGACATGAAACTCAACTGATAGTCACAATCCAGGTAATACTGGAACAAGAAATGAAACCCACTATGAAATTCTACTTCAGAAGTAGACAGCACACACTATCAGCTGTGCTGATACATTGACATGGCCAGTCCAGGAAACAACTGTTCCTGATATACAGCACTAAACCACTTGAAGATTTACAAGGTACTAAAATTAATTATGTTTAATCCTAGAGCTTTGTAGACTCATTTAATTCATTTAGCTGGATATAAAATTATGTTATTAAAACTGATTTTATAGCTGTTTACACTGTGCATCAGGGGTTTAACAAGTGGTTTATGGTAAGTTGCGCTAGACACACAACATGAGACACAGCTGACAAGACTCAGATAGGTGTTCATCCACTTATAGTACACAACACACCTGCTGAGAGCATCCAACCTTGGCATTAAATGCAGAAAACACTGCACTAATTAAACGTGGTTTACTAAGGTTCAATCTGGAGATTACTAAGGATCAATCCAGAGTTTTGGAATGGTAGCAGCAAACACCCCCACCAGCCTTACCACATCGTTGGTAAGTGCCAAAGGCTCAGCAGCAAGTAAGATCTTCCTAGAGACCTCAGCATTAGACACAGCCTCATAAGATGTGCTAGAGCCAGAGACATTACAGAGTCATTACAAGGATCTCAGGCTAACAAATACAGAACTAAATCCTGACTTGCATACTCTTGATATTTTTTGTTAAGACATTTCAAAACACTCAGGAATAAAGTATGTAATTCTTTCTGTGACCTTCAAGTAAAGAAACTTG
>VZSC01007682.1:96886-124122 GCA_013398225.1 Steatornis caripensis
AAGAAACTTGCTAATTATAGTGAATTAGTCACTGATAAGGAGAAGAAAAAAACCACTAACAACAAATGCTTAAAAGGACATAAAGTAGAATTATGTTGCTGCACTTTTGGTAATTAAGGATTAAAATGCAGGAGGGCTAACTTTTCTTTTTATACAGTAGTGTCCTCCAAAAGTAGAGGAAGGCAGAAGTGGACAGAATCACAGAATGGTAGGGGTTGGAAGGGCCCTCTGGAGATCATCCAGTCCAACCCCCCTGCTAAAGCAGGTACCCCTAGAGCAGGCTGCACAGGAATGAGTCCAGGCGGGTTTTGAGTATTTCCAGAGAAGGAGACTCCACAACCTCCCTGTGCTTTCATATGTAGTAGATTACAGAGTAGTAATATGGATACTATCAAAAATGTAAAAAATTTCTTTCCCAATTACAGCAAAACTTTCTGAATTGAAGGGGAAGAATATGCTGTGGAAGAACATGCACTGCAAGGTTATGCTTGTTACTTGAAACTTCATCAAAGAGGTCTACCACAGACACTAACTGTCATGGCACACAAACACACACAAGACAATTTACTCATGAAGTAACTTGTATATTACAGAATTTGAAATGATTGTGTCTATGCACTTGTATTTTCACACAGTTCCAGGTTTTAAAGGAAAAAAAAATCTCAGCTTCCCAGCTAGGACTTCTGGTTGAAGCCTTAACATTACGTAATGACCTTTATAGATTACAGTTATAGGTCCTTTTAGAATAAAAGTTTAAAAGATACATACACTTTTGTTTCATAGTCCTTCCAAGCTTTATCAAAGGGTTTTTTCAGGTCCTGTCAAGAAAAAAGAAAAAAATTCAGTTAGTTATTTACATGAAAAATACTGTGAATCTTACAATGAAGACACACCTTGGCGATTCGCAGCTCTTAGTAGAATAAGGGACGCCACTCTTTCTTGAATAGCCGACTTAGGGATTGTGTAAAAGCAATCTTGCACATCGCAAAAACAATCTTGTACACAGAATTAATACACTTATGCTTTAAAAAGCATCTCTAGGGTGCTTTTTACTACGCTTTTTACAGCTCCATTTTACCCCTTAAAAGGTAAAACCACATGTCATCCCAAGAGCACATTATGCAATTAATAAAATCATCTATTTTCTCATCATTCCATCTCTGGCTCCACTGAAAAGAATCACCTGTCCTGAGGCTGTGGTACAGCCTTGTCTAAGGACTGGATTCATCCCACTAAAGTTAAAGAAATAAATTTCCCACTGACTTAATGGGAACAGTATAGGCCATTACGGCTTGACATAACTAATTCTGTGAGAATTTTGAATTACTTATGTTCCAAATTCCTTTGTTTTTTCCCTCTGAAGAAGCCAATTTGGATAAAACAAGTTGAAAAGTTATTTCACTGATGTTTAAAAATACAGCAGTTGAAATTCTGCTGAACTTCAAGGGAACAGCCAACTAAAAGAAAAATAATTGTTAACTGTCAGATGCTGGAAAAACTGCACCTACAGATTAGGAACTAATTCTTACCTGTCAGCTAGTTATTTCGACAATTATGAAATTAATTAAAGCAGCGTTTGATTATTTTCTCAAGTCAGGAACATGGGGCAACATTGTATTGTAAGAAATGCATTTATTCTGACAGAAAAACAGAAGAACAAGAGGAGCGAAATGTGGTAAGTAAGCAACACAAAGATAAAAAGCCTTTCTTACTAAATAATCTCTTCATCCTCCAGTAATTTACAGAGACCATTTTTAGTCTATGTATGTCTTTCTTCTTCCTTCAATGTCCTAGAACAATAGCTGCCAGTCACTTCCTGTTTGCTCAGTAGTAAACGAAGCGTAAGCCAAGTCAGTTTGTTGGCTATAGGCTTTGAAATGTATTATAAACATATCATCATTTGAATCCTAAGTTATTATTATTTCAAATAGGAAATATCCTCAGGGTACAGACAGATTTCAGCTTTGTTAAGAAAAATCCTATACTTATGCAGGCTAATGTGTCTTTCTTAACAATCTGTGTAGTTCCAGATAAGTCTGGAATGCTAAATAAGTATATTAATAATAACCCTTTTAAATAAAGTACTACCCCCTCTTCAACTAAGTAAATATCGAAATTCTTCTACCTCTTTCTCTGCTTATCTTCTTTATCTCAGGGCTGCTCTCAAAGCTTCTCAAATATTGTTTGTATACATAATCAAGAGCATGCTGTATGTGAAACCACAATCAGAAGGGATGACTCAATTTACAAAAAAAAAAAATCTCTTGTTTATTAAGCTAACACGTTACTTTAGTATCCCATGGCTTCCATCAAATAAGATTAATACACTAGGCTAAATGTATTTATTGTACCAACAATAATTTTATACATAAATAAGAAGATAAACATACGCCTTTTACTCCTTTCAGATCTCCCTTCAGCAAACTGTCCAATGGAAAAGTGATTATGTTGTTCATATTCTGAATCTGTAACAAGAAAATTACATCAAAACATTTAATATATTGTAATGCAGAACATACACTGTCTCAATTCACACATTTCACAAAGTCTTACAAGGAAAACTTCTATATTATTTTCTTAACCCTGCTTTATGAAGATGTTCATCAGTACAGTCAGTAATCAAAGATGAAGGTAACATGAGTTAATTAAACTTAGTCTGGGAACACTAAACCCAAGCCAGCAGGAAACCTGCAGAATTACTGCTGATGATAAATATCTCATCCAACAGTAACTGCAAAATCCAACCACTGATTTTTACATTGCCTGATTTCATTGTTTAAATTATATGAAAACAATCATACAGTTTTTCAGCACTTACAGATTTTAAGTTCGTCAGTATACTGTAAATTAATCTTGTTTATTTTTCAGTCTCTTCAGACTTATTCCATAAAACAAATCCGCTATTCTCAGCATACACGCCATCTTACTCTGACAGAAATTATAAAGACAAAGAATGCTGGCCTGTAAAAAAGCCACTATTCAAATATTTTCCATGTATTTTTAAAAAGTAATACATCTGCCTTATTTATCTCTTTGAAACTTTGAAATGAGGACTTTCTAAGGTCTTGAGTATGCAAGTAATTCAAGGGCAAACAATTAAGAAGGAAAAATAACTTCAAATGAAGACAACAGTAAATCAATCATCGTTTTAGAAAGTATGATTTATCTGTACGATAATATTTTGATAAGGAAAAAGAACGAAGGAGGAATAAGACAGTAAGTAGCATACACCAGGAAAAGAAAGACTTTATGTCTGATCCTTTATGATTCAGTGAAAATGTTCAAGGTATGGGCGATGACGACTAGCCACAGAGTTTAAACTGTAACAATTCAAGTGGATTGCACCAAAGAGTAAAAACCAGAGTATTTTAGAACCACATGATGGAAAAAAATCAGAGTAACTTTTGCAGAAGTTTGGTGAAGGTTGCCTTTGGATGGGTTTCTTTTTTTGATGTTATTGTTAGCTGTTCTTTTAAAATGTGATTTTTTCAAGAAGCACTGAAATGCATACATGAAGATGGATTTCAAATGTTCAAAGTACAGCAATAACTTTGCATCACACAACAACAAATGCTTCTGTTTCTTCAAGAACAATATCAGGAACATGAAAGTCCCTTTTAGAGTAACTCATCCAGAGAAGAAAGGACTCTAACAAGAACTTCAAGAAAAAATATTTCCAATTGCGATGCTTCAGCTTTCCCAGAATGGAAAAATACAAAACATTATCACCCTACAGTTACTTGGTGGCCTCACGAGAACAGACTCAGGGGTCCCATCCCCAGTGGTACCCAACAGCTGCTATTAAAACAAACAAAGCCCCCAGCCCTTCCTCTTCAAAGATGCTACCTTATTGTATTTGCTTGAAATTTCAGCCAGCAATCAAAGAGAAAGTGAACATAGATAATTTTAAAAGTTAAACAGATTGCCTCTGCATGAGAAGGTTGAAGAAATACAGAAAATCTGGTCTTTAAACTCCTACCACAAATCACATTTCCCCTCCCCCACCCTACTTTTCCTCCTCCCAAAAAGCTGCAGGACTCAACCACAGCCCTTTAGAATCAACAAGTTAAATTTCAGCTGTTTTTTTTTTTAAATAATTCCTATAAAAATTGAATGAGCAACATCTACACATGCTTAGCTGGCAGTGGTGGAAAGCATCCACCTCCTAAGTTCTCAGCAGTACTACATTTGCCTATCAACATAACCATGCTCAAAGTTAATAAAATTATACATTGCAGATATAGGAGATAAGTGAAAAGGTTTAAATCACAGAAAACTTAGGTAAAAAAACCCAACTTCTAGAAGAAGACAGATGGAACATGTACACCTATGGACACACACATCCAGGATGGCTATCCAGGTGGAGGAGCAGAAGAGGTCTCATCTAAGACATTATCCTAAGTAAAGTTTTCTACTTTGTTATTCTATTTTATTAGTATGATCCAGTCAAATATCTGACCTAAAGATCAATATTTTCATAGTCCCAGTTTAATTACTCTTCAAATCCAGATAAATAGGCACAAAGCAAGAATAAAGCATTTCTCAACAGCAGACTCAAGACAACTGTTTTTTCCTTAAGTCAGAAAAGAAAAGATGTCAGACCTTGAAGTATTATCCCAGAAATATTCATGTAAATATCAATCAGCCTCCAAAACAGTTCTGGATGTTTCCTAGAATTTCAAGTCATGGGGCCTGAAGCCCAAAGCAACTTTAAAAAACAGAATAGGAGAAAAAAAAAATCCAACATTCTTTTTAGAAGTTTGGAGAATGTCTGCCTATTCAAATTAATTCCTTCTGTGTGCCATCACCTGTATATTACTATCAGTCTCCTGTATTCCCTATGCTCCTATTTTATTTGCAACAAATGTAAACATACATAATGCATGAACTTGTCATTATTAACCTAGTTAGATGAATCATACTTGCTTGTATTTATAAATCAGCAAGCAATAGACAGAAAAAAGATCTTACATGTTTTTCCTCTCTTTCTCGAGAAGATTAAGCTGAACTACCTAAAAATATAGACCCATTTCTGGCACACAGAGAAGCATTAACATGCTGCAGCTCCTACTCTGTCTGCATACACGGAGCTAAAATGTATACATCTGCCGCTACATTTTGACTATTTTATGTTTTAAAATATTCTTTAAAAAGAAACATGCACAAAGGTGCAGGAATGCTTCAAAGAAATTAAAGTCATCCTATGTCAGAGGAACACAAGCAAGTTCCATGTGCTTTAAAAAACAGAAAGAAAAAAAAAATAGTTGACCTGGTTTCCGCTTCAACACTGCTGCTTTGGCAGACCTGCAGTTTTCCTCTGACAGCTTCCAACAAGGTAAGATGACAGAGACAGGGTAATAAATTCAAACTTCGTAAGTTGGAGAAAGCTCAGAGGAAGAGAAGAAGAAATGGCAGGAGAGAGAACATAAAAATAAACAAACATGTTGCTGCCAGAAGTGATGGCAGCAGCAACAGGCAAACCAACATTTGCGAAGGGGAAAGAAGGTTTTCAAGTAGTTTAAGAGCCTATACTGAAGACCTTCATTTGCCAGCCTTCCTGATGAGTAGATTAGTAAGTCTCTTCCAGAACAGCTTTGGATACTGGTGCCTGCAATAGGTTTCATTTTCTAAATCCAAGCCAAAAAATCCCAAACCTTTTCACTGCTTCAGAAGTTAAATACTTTTCTTAACATGCAGATAAACAAAATGCACCTTAAAACATTTTCAATTTAAACTAAAACTCAGGCAGTCAAACAGTGTATGATATGACTGCTATTGCCATTACTAAATTCTAGATGCAGTCCATGTACTTGGCTGTGGGGCTTGTCAACCACCAATGAACTTGGGTGTGCACAAGTGATAGTAATACCGCCTGCTGACAAATCATCGTTTAAGTTATTTTCTTTTTTTCAATGACAATTACTATAGGATTTAATACTTTCCAAGAATTTTCCCAGTGATGTGAGCTTTAGTAGGACAAGGCCAATCAACATAGCAGGGAGCAAGCGGAAATCAGAACATCCACTACAGCCGAGATGCAGTTTGGTTGTCGGAACTTCAAGATTTTAGCATTTAACTCCAAGACTTCAGAAAATCATGTAACACAAAGACTTGCAGCACAAACTTTCATGCCTCCCTCTAGCACACAAGGACACAACACTGCCCTTCCGCTGTCCTCACCACCTGCCCCACCTGCAGTGCACTGGTGTGTCCCATAGCACAAACTGCGTCCCACCAGGCCGGTAGCTGAGGTGGCACGTTGCCCACCACCCATGTACGTCGTAGGAAAAGGGACTCCAGAGAAGCAGTAGCTGAACACCACATGAAGCAGCTGGCTCAGCTGCCTAGAAAAATGCCTTTGTGTAAGATGCCGAGTGTTGCCACCACATACTACTTTGAACAGACCCTGTACTATCACCAATACACAAACTACAGGCTGGGAACTTCTCTATTAGGAAGTGTAAGCGTAAAATGGCAGGAAATATATTTCTAAAGGTACTCTTATGAAGTGAAGAATTTTGAAAGCAAATGGAGACTTGAGGTTATCCCAGCCCACCTTCCTTGCCAGTGGAGGAGAATTCCCAATTGCACATTTTCTAACCGAGGTTAAAACACCTAAGTGTTTAAAGCTTCTACCGCTTTCTCTGGGACACTTAATCTAGTATTTTCACAGTGAGATCCCATTTATATGCAATTTGTTATTTTCCTTTTCCACAATCACAGTTATCTATGAGCCAAACCATACATTTCCAGTTCTTCTCAGCTTTCTTCATAAATCAACCTATTCAAGCCCTGATCATTTTTTTGTTACTGTCCTCTGAATTTCTTCCAGTTGGATCAGTATCTTTTTGGCAAAGAAACAAAGACAAGATTCCAGGTGGAGCTGAACGCATGCCACTAAGGAGGAATTATTGCATCTTGGTTTATATGTTTACAAGCGTGAATCAAACAGTACTCTCACTTTTTTGCTCTCACCATTAAGCCAGTCTTTCCTCAAGTGTACCAGTAAAAAACAGAAACAATACAACTTAAATCATTAAGCTTCCCATATAATACTCCAACCTCAAATACATGTATCTGTAGATTTTTAAAGCACTTAATTAAGATGACTCCTTCTAAACAAAATATGCTTGTGAGGGTTCAGGTTCCAAACATTTTTTAAAAATCTTAGTCTGAACTATTACCCTAGAAAGAAAAATCTAGGTATAACTTTCTTAAGTTCATTATGTAATACAGAAAAGATATTTCCTTCACTTTTGTTATTTGTTATCTTTTATGTTTAAGCAAATCTCCTCTCTTCTTACATTTAAAAAAATGAATTAAAATAGGAGCATATGGTCAGAAAAATATTATCACTGTTCTTCTATTTCTCCTGGCTAAAATTCCAAGGATTATTAATAGAAAAACTTCTCACATGGAATCTCTTCCTCCCAGCTACGTTCACAGAGTGGAAATATCACATTCCAGTCCTCTCGATCCAGCATGTTTCATTAGCTTTAAATTTAAATAAATGAAAAAGAAAGGACAAGAGTATGTAGAAGAACAACAAATACAGAAAACAGAATTTGTTAAATAGCGACTTCATCTTCACAGATCAAATTCCTTTTCAAGGAGTACTGACAAAGATGACAGGCAACTACAGGTTTTATTTCTTCTTGGTGTAGCAGTCTAAGAATAGGATTTAAAGGAAAAAAATATTTAAAGTGCAAACATGTTGCAATGAGGCTTTCCTTGTCCTAACATTTTTCATATTAAGACTCACACCTTTATTACTTGGCACTAAATTTATTAGTAAGACAGAATAATTAACACTATAAGCAAGGGCCATACAGACCTAACCTACCCGGGAACTGTGGGTGCTACCATTCTGTCAGGAATTAGCACAGAGGTTACTATCAAGAAGCAATACTGTACGTACCACAAACGTACCGTGTTACCTCTGAAAACGCCTCTAATTGATAGTTCGCTACCAAAAAAGACATACTGATTGCTCAATCTTCTTAAAAACATTTCTAATCCAGAAGTTGAAGAAAGATGCGTAGCTTGATATTGGAGCTATGACAAGAGAAAAAAATGCACAGTATATCATAAACTGATCCAAATAATGCAAACAATGTGTTTGAAAGGCTAAAGTGAGTAGTTACAAGGGCCTGATATACAGTAGAAATCAATTTTTTCTTCTCTTAAAGATGTGTTTTATAAAGCACTTCAAACACGAAGAACCAAAGCTTTTCAAAGGTTTGAGTTTTATGCACTATTTAANCGTGTTACCTCTGAAAATGCCTCTAATTGATAGTTCGCTACCAAAAAAGACATACTGATTGCTCAATCTTCTTAAAAACATTTCTAATCCAGAAGTTGAAGAAAGATGCGTAGCTTGATATTGGAGCTATGACAAGAGAAAAAAATGCACAGTATATCATAAACTGATCCAAATAATGCAAACAATGTGTTTGAAAGGCTAAAGTGAGTAGTTACAAGGGCCTGATATACAGTAGAAATCAATTTTTTCTTCTCTTAAAGATGTGTTTTATAAAGCACTTCAAACACGAAGAACCAAAGCTTTTCAAAGGTTTGAGTTTTATGCACTATTTAAAAGTGCACACATAAAAGAAGCATAGCAAAACTTATATAAAAAACTTGAGACTTGAACTTTAACTTGAATAGTTTATAGTTGAATAATTGGAGGAAAAAAAACTTCAGCTGTTAATGAAATATTTTAAAACAATGATGCCTCGATAAGTCCATGAAAACATCAAAGTCTTTCGGGAAACTTTTAAAAATATTAGAGAACATAAGAAGCTGAAACCTCTGTTAAAGTAGAACAACTTTACAATGGCTTTCCTTTACCTTACTAAAGACAAGTTTAAGGAAAATCTTTTTGCAGAAGCACTTTAGAGCTACAGTTCTAAATGCCACCCAGGCCAAGAGCTAACAGAACACATCAGCTTCTAGAAACAAAAGCCAAATACATGACAAAGCAAAACTCGACAGTAGCCCTAAAGCTTTGCCAATGTTAATAGCTTTGGCATCTGTTCCAGTCTGAACATGTCCTCTCACTTCCTTGCACATTCTCCACCCATTTCAACTAAAATCTTCTGTGGAAATTCACTGCCCTATGAAACTCCAGGGATTGGTCCATCTAAAAAGAGTACCTTTCAGAATGTTCTTAACAGCAGCAGGTTGTATGGCCCTGGCTATATTTTGATGAAACTATTTACAACAAAAATACGTTGGGTGCTATAAGGAAACACCAGAGGAGAGGGATGTTTTCACTGCCAAGATGCTTAAAGTGTTCAGAGTTGGATACTTCACCACACTGTGAGAACGAATGAGGCTTGTTTCACACACGGCTATGACTATAAGAAAATGTCACCCCAGATTATTTCCAACTACTGTATGGGACTTTTCAAACTAGTCAATAGCCTTGTAACCTCTTAGAAAACTAGACCTCCACTAGTGAATTTATGAACAGATTTTCAAAGTGACCAGTTACCAATAATTTATTCTAGTGGCATTAACTTCTTATAGGCAAAGTTACATAAAACAATAATTTTGGTTTATAGTTCTTTCATAATTCTAAAATTTTTGTTTATAAATATGGTATTTGAAGTGATAATAAAGTTTGTAACTTTTTTCATATCTATTGATTTCTGAAGGAAACTATTTTCCTAGAGAGACACTGAACCCAGGGAGCATTATATTCCTCTGTTTCTTCAGTTTTCCCTTGCTAGTCAGGAGAAAATCAAAAATTCAAGCGTCAACAATATGAAGCATATTAGGAAAGAGCAGAACCTCAGATACCCGTCTTTCACCAGAGAGTATTAAAGAAGAGAAAAGGTGTCTATGTTATTGCAATGTAACAGAAGAAAAAAAAAAATTACATACGTGTCCATCCAAAATTATTATTCGCTTCAAAAACATACAAACTGAAGCAAAAATACATAGTTGCTAGTGAAGAAGCAGTACACAGCAAACAGATTTAGAAATATTCCTTGGAGAAGACCCACAAAATGCTTATGTGGATAGGAAAAGGTAATAAAAACATGCATCCCACTTCCTATAGATATTTATTTTGTTTTCATTTTCCTTTCCAGTTTGTGGAAGAAAAGTTATTCTTGTCAGAAACATGTTGCAAAGATAGTAATTACTGCTTTTTAGAGAACAAATAGCTAAGATTTTTGGTAAAATGGCAACATTTTTTAGCTTTCAAAAGTCTTGTTGAAATATAATACATTAAAAGGCTTTTCTGGGGAGGGGGTGCAAGCTTTTAGTAGATTGCTTTTTAAAACCACCTAAACATCACATTTCCCAGATCCATTTGCCTAATGAAGTCACTATATTGCAATTAATATATGATACAGAGGGTTTTTTAGTCAACAGAAGGTATCAGTTAGAAGACCCATTCTATTTCCCCTTCCACATAAGGAGTCTACCTCTGTATGGGAGACTCAGGATAACTGACTGACTCGCACTCAATAAGAATGCCTCTTCTGATACGTAATCTCATATAACAGTTGTACATCCAAAGATATTCAAAGCAATACAATCAATATGAAATAGATTTCACTGTTGATAAATACATTCGGGGCTAGATTATCTCTCCTCAGTATCACAACTGGGTAAAAAGAGAGGACAGCATCAGGGAGTGAATGGGACTGCCCTAAATCCCATCAGCTGGAAACATTCCCCAAAGAACTGATTATGACCAGCTGGCTGCAAACTACAGACATTGGTCTAGACTCACAAAAGCATTTGATGTATCTCCATCCCATTGATTTCAGCAGGCACAGACTTTTAAATGCTTGTAGGAATCTGGGTCATCACCCCTTCCTAGCCCCTGGTCTAAAAGTTCTGTAGTTTCAAGTAAATTTGGGACTTACTCAGACATGGGAAAGCTCTAGCCAGTAGAATGCAGTCAGAATCTGCTCTTTTTGTGCCCTCTGATTAATGCGAAATTGAGGCTGAAAATTCTCCATTCATAACTAAAACTCCCATTCTTCCATTTGGCTCCATCCCATTTGGCTCACTGAAGACTGCTTTTAAGCCTTACTGGCTTAGTTGCGGGATTGGTCCCCAGTGGACATTATGTTTGATTTAGCATTATGTTTGATTTTGTTTTCCTGATTCTCCTCCCTGAGAAGCAAGAAACTCTCTCTTCCAGGGACACTAAAATCTCCCTTTATAAATACAAACAGAAAGTGTGAAAAAGTAAAGTAAAAGCAACATGAACAGACAGTAAACAAAGTTGGGTTTTGCTGGTTTCATAATTTTAAAGCAAACTGATATGTGTGTTTTATAGTGCATGTTATAACTACTTTATTGCTGGAAGCTTTTAGGTGTGAGAGTTGTTGGAAGAGGGGTTTTGTTGGGTTTGTTTGGATTTTGTTGTGGTTTGTTTTTTTGTTATTTTGGGGCTTTTGGGTTTTTTGAGTTTTGCAATGGGAAAGGCTAGGGCATGAGACATTCTCCTAAGCTGAAAATTTTTTAAGAACAGTGGTTGCTAAAACATAAATTATCTTCAACGTGAAGAGCTGTTATAATTCAGAAATACAGCCTTTGTAAAGGCCTTAAAATTTCAACATGTTTTACTTAAGTAATTCTTACCAGATTTTTGAAGAGTGCAGTTAATTCCTTTGTAAACACAGAAAATTTTAAAAACGCCGTTCCCAAATCTGGGTCATCCCTGCAAACACAGTTGCCTCCGAATTTCTCCAGTGCCTGTGTATACTGTTCTTCATTTTCCACGTGAGCTTCAAAAAGAGCAAAACATGAAAACATCATCAGTAGATAAAAGGTTATTGAAATTACAATTGAGTTTTTTAAAAAAAACTTTTCAGAAGATTTCTTGCTAAAAACGTTTATATGATACAATAAACATTTATTACTTACATTTTAATGCTGATATGCCAGAAGTATGATATATCTCAGTAATTCTGGTTTATGTGTATCTATGCACATGCTGTACAAAGGACAATGTGCCATCAAGACAAGACAATCATCTGACAGGTACCCACTTTAGAAAGACCCACAATATTTCTGCACCATAACAGAGACCGCGTAACAATTCTCAGCTCCTATAATGAACTTTTAGAGTCTTTTATTAGCACTCTCTAGTTTTAACCACGTGCTGAACAAAGAAACAGAGCAGATCAAGTATGTTGGCAGAGTTCTGGATCTTTACAATAGGGAGTAGATCAAATAAGACTCTCAGGTCATCTTAGGAAATGGGACTACAAACTCCATTACAGACAAGGACAAAACGCGTACCACCTATGTTAGCTCTCCGATTCAGAGCAGCAGTGGGGATCTGAAGCAAATCCTACCAGTCTGCATTTACCACAGGCCAGTTCAGTTCTCAAAGCAGTTTTGGTTCAGGAAAATTAGATTCCTTTCTGAGACACCAAAACCAGAATCTCTGCCCCAGAAGTGGTCCAGCACTTAACAGAGACAGCAGGTTCTGAATCACTGTGTGGGCTGCACCAGTGCAAGTCACCCAGCACACACCTAACACTTCTGTCCTTCAGAAAGCTTTGAACTGCACATGTTGGGGGGTTATTCAGCCCAGGGAATGAGATGAAATCTAGGCCTAAAACAAGTGCTTGAGTCAAATATAAAGGAAATCTGAGGGGCCTCAGTCTTAACTACTTCAACCTCCTGATGCTCTCCTAGGACACCAGATTACCTGCTTGTGTAGACAAGCATAATAAATCCCTGTGAATTTGATCTGCGGAATAAAACAAAAACTCCTTCTGAACCCAGGGTAGTATCATGTCAAGCTTGAGCACATGGACAAAGCACACCAAGTTGGTGCCTGAGAAAGTTAATGCTGCCTATTTCTTATTCTAGCTGTGGCCAATTTGTAACACTTCAAAGGAAGTCAGGAAAAAACCCCACACCCTAGAAAACAAATTATGCACTAGTAAGAACAAAGAACTTTCCTTGGTTATTACATGAGACCAGCATAAACCCTGAAAATTACTGTGAGAGGATTAATCTGTTCAAACAAGCAATGATCCAGATTCATTTCAAGCCCGTTTGTATATGTCTACACATTTAATATTCAAATGATTCTTGATGCAATGTCCTTTCTCCAAATTTCTATGAATTAGTTATATGGCCTGTTCAATAAATCTAGCATGCTCCAACTTAAAAACAAGCCTGTCTGTTCACATTCCTATTTGGACAACCATTCCAGAACCTTGTTTCTCAAGTAGCTACAAACTTTCTTTAATTTCCAACATATGAAACTAAAACCCCGTGGAGCAGTGGTATAATACATGTAATTAAAGACTGTCATAACGTACCAGCGGAACTGAAGTGACACAAACAGCATTAATTCTACAAGTTTCTACCTTGAGCACTTGAATTTGCAGCCTGTAAAAGACAGTTTGCATATAGCCATTCAATTTAAAAAATAAGCCCCACCATTGAACTGTACTTATTTTTCCTCAGCATCAACAGCAGGGGCTGAGCACTTATCAAACTTTTTGCTACTTGAGCTGTAGGACAAAGTAAGGATATTCAACTAATACTATTCTGTGACGTACACACACCCGAACAAGCTTTGAACGAACCAGCACAGACCGCAAAAACCATCATGTGGCAAGCCACAACTCCTCTAGCTCATACAGCTACCCAGTAAGGTGAATTATTTCCATATTGCTTTCTCCATTCTTACTGCTTCCTGCATCCAGCTTAGCATATTTGAACCCAGGTGAGGGTGGAGGTCAGAGCACAATTCATACAGCAAAAAGAGAAGGCTGCCACTGCATGAAAACAAGGTGAAAAGGCTGCTGCCATTAAGTGTTGTAGTTAGATGTGCAATCAGCAGCTGAATCATACTGACTTTTTACCTTAGGAAACAAGTCCTTTCTATTCCATACAGCATCCCCAAGAGCTTTCTATTTCTCAGCACCCTAGTGACTGTTCTTCTGGATCTATGTACCAAACAAAGCCAACAAACCAGCAGCTCAACAGTAGTTCTGAGACGCTCCCCGAATGCTGAAGGTAGTTATTGCAGCAATACTATTAGCTGAGCTGGTACTCCACAAGTACTTCTTAAGAACACAAAATTATATTGTTTTACGGAACTCTCCAAAATACTCTCCCTGCCCTACAGTTTCTTCCTGATGAATTTCGAAAGTTTCTCTACAAACAAAAGGTTTGGAATCTATCAAAAGAAGAAATCTGAGTCAGGTTTGTTTGAGAGTTTAAAGGATTTTTTAAGTAAAAAACTAAATTACGTACAAACCGGAGTCACTACCTACTCCTCCATGATGGTTTCTAAAGTCACACAGTAAAATAGAAAACCAAAACACATATACTTAATACTCAGGGAACCTATATTAAAAATCCAGTAACTGTGTTCTTAGGAATGCAGGGCCACAGTTTTTGTTTTGTCAAAAGAAACCCGAAGGGCTGGCAAGTGGCTGGGTTAGTGGTATTTCTGCTAGTGGAAGAGAAGTGCCTCCAAACCTTTATTGTCAAGATTGGGTAGCATGAATTTAAAAACTAGGCAAGGTACTGATTTTATGCAGAAATTGTAGTGATTTGCTACAATGGTCTAAGAAGTACTTATGAGGCATAGTCAAGCACCCAAAAACTAAAAAAAAAAAAACACGACCAAAAAACCCAGAAGAAATGGTGCCAAATAAATACGTAACGGATGACACAGCTCCAGATGAATCTTAAAACCAGACCCCACACAATCCTAAGATAACAGCTTAATTACATTAGGCAAGAAGAAACTTCTTTTCAATTAGCTGATAAGAATTGTACCACAACAGCAGTTTTTGCTATAACCTTATATCTGAACACCAACATTACCACAAGTTCTGTCAGATATTGGTGGCTCTCCAAAGCCACAACGCCCATCTATTTTGCATATAATATATGTTTTATTAGCTCTAATTGCTATGAACTGCATAGCAAGAAGAAAAGCCAACAAAATGCTGTTTCTTATCCACAAAAACAAATGCTGTTTCTTATTCACAAAATACTGCTGATTCACAAAAACAAAAGCTTCAGTTATTTTTTGAGAGAAGATAAACACACAAAACTCCATGAGATTGGCACACATATAAAGCATGCAGCAATAGCTCTCTGTATTTTTATCAGCATTGTAAGAGAAATATCTGACTTTGTGCATCATGACAATAAAAAATTGCAGCTCATGAGCTCTCTCTTGCCATGAAGTTCTCAACATACATAACTGGAAGCCACCAGGAAGGGTGAGGGTTCACAAAGCAGTAGAGCCAATGCAGCTTCTTATTGCAGCCGAAGAGAGTAATTTCACTCCTCCCATGCCCTCAGCTCTCGATGACACATATGTCTTACCATTTTGGGTGCTCAGCTAATCCCAGTTAAGTTGATTCTACTGCATATGCAGTTTTATCTGAGCTAAAAATCTCATCTAGCGATCTGCCAAGCACCAGGGGTCGCAAAAGGGGCAGGTAGCCTAGACCTGGTGGAAAGATGAGGGCATGGCTTCCCCAGCTGGTAGCAGTATGCCAGCTAAATAGGTTCAGCTACCTCACAAAATTTCATCCTTACTGAGCTCATGATCAAGCAGCTAGTTAAAGACTGCTATTTAAAATGTAAGTTTTTCTCTTCTCAGAGTTACCCATATAACTCTTTCTGATTCAGTAAGACGGCTGACTGTTTAAATCCCCCAATTTCACAAATATAAACTACCAGGAATTACTATGTACTTACCCAGACCAGATATGTTTATGGCTTTGACAGATTTCTTCATTTTATAGAGAACAGTTCGGTCAACATCCAGAGCCTAAAACGAAAATAGAAAAATTAAACGTGAAATACTGGATTGTCCTCTGGTAAACTGTGCCCTGGAAACTTTCTGTAATTATAACACTAATATGTTATTTAACTTTATTTCTGTAATTAATAAATTACTTGCCAGTTGCTCCCACTGCCATCCACACAACCTATTCTGCCCCCTTGTACACAAAAATACATCTTCCCTCTTTTGCTGGTGACCAGCTTCACGTATATCCTCATCATCTAAAACGAAACTATTTACACAGTATCTTCTTCGTATGTTAAATTATTAAAGAAGCTTAAAACAGTTTCAACCATCGTATGTTCTCACACTGCTGAAGGAACACTTCCCCAGGCAAAATATTAAATATGGAATTTAATTTTAGTTTTCCTGGATAATTTAATTAATTGCACTCCCAACCATATGAACTTTCTCACTGCTGTGCTGAACAAAATAAATTGTGTATCTCTCAAGTATCTTTCACACATTTTATCACCAGGCAAAGCTTTCACCAACACAACATAAAATTCAAGTTTAAATTCTGTCCATAATACTCAAGCACTTACAACCAATGTGTTTCAAAGAAAGAAGTTGAAGCAGGCAACCATTTTGCTTACTGAAGTGAAATATGGGCAGACCCAAAAATGTACAATTGTTCCGTAACGGAGAAGGAGAATTATGGTTATACAAATGATTTAAGGAAAAAAAAAACCCGCAAAAACTTTTGTAAAACTGCAAGAAAATTTAAGTATGAGCTCCAGAGATGGTGATGTCTTTAGACCTCACTGAAGAACAATACCGAACACTACAAATTCTATTACACCAAGAGCTGTTTAGCATGCTAAAGAAGGAAACAAAAAGCACCAAATTCATTCCAGTTTTCATTCAAAAGATTTCAGTGAATCGCAGCAGCTACACATCTGACCTACCACTGTTTTATTGTTAATAATTTGTGTAAGAGAAATGATGTGGAAAAGTCAGTCTCTAGGACCGTATCTGATTGTTTTAACATACTGAATGCAAATAGAAATATTATCCCTCATATTTATGGGAGTATTCTTAAACTGAATCCATTCAGACCACAAATAGCTGGGCAAAATCTCTGCAGCGTTCCATGGAAACCAACAGATTTAGATGTTGCCTTAAGTTAACATTATAGTGTCATGGTACTGTTATATCCATTGGAATTTTTACCTCCAGCATCTTTATAGTTCACATCTGAAAGACATTAGTAGAAGTGCAAAGGCCTTTTCACCTGGAATTCTGAAGTACAGAGGAAGGGGAAAAAAAAACTAAGAAAGCCATGAGAGTCACACACAGCTCTCTATTCATCCGCTTGAGCAATCGGAATTGCATCCAACTATAACAAACCTGTATACAGTGCGATCTCAAAGGTTAGATTAGTCACCTGTCTGGAGGAGAGTACATGAAGTAAACTCCCTCATTGTGTATTCAGTGATTTCTAAAAATAACCTCAGAAAAGAACCATCCGATCAGCTGACTACAGAGGAATGATAATTTCATCGAGGACTGCATCAAAGGGCAATTACACTCTTGGAGACAAAGCGAAAAGAATGTCTCCAACTACAAGCATTACAAGTAACAGTCCAAAGAGAAGGCTGATGGCCAGAGACTTAAAAGTTATAGATTCAGTTCCCAGCTACGTCTCAGATTTGTATGTGCAGTTGACAAATTATTTAAGCTCTGCACCTTTGTTTGGGGGATGAGGAGAAGAAAAAAAAGAAGACAATTTAGAGAAGTGTTGGAAGGATAAACACATTGGATTAACTGTGAAGCACTTGTACTACTGTGGTCAGGGATTCAGACAGACCTATGGATTCATAAAAACTTCTGGCCCATGCATGCCTCAGTCAGAAAGCACAGACTCTCAGTAAGGGAAAAACTTCAAGTCCTTGTCCTCAACCAAATTAATCATTTTGGTTTGCAGCTTCTCTCAACCAACTCCCACTTTCACTGGGATTAGGCAGTAGCAGAGCGAATCTGTAAGGCACAGCATAGCCAGGGTCCAACAGAAATGATAGCTAATGCCCCTAACACATCAGTGACGAGAATTCAAGCATCTCGCTATCTCAGCCAGATGGTCTACATAAAAATTCAAAACAAGGATGACAGGAAAAAAAAACCCCACAGACAGTACTGAGGGCAACAGAACAAGCAAAACCCTAAAGCCCTAATGTGGTGAAAATGTACAGGATTGCCAGGTCAGGCTTCCTTGAGTCCTCCCTTCCTCTCCCGCCTGCCTTTTCAGCTGTGCCAGTGCAACTGCTTGTGGTGATGTGTCCTGAACTGCAGGAGAGCAGCAATCTGTGTTTAAAATGATGCAGGGGAAAACAAAAAAAGTTATTTTTTAGTCAGATCAACTTCTCAACTCTGGCTATCAGGCAGCCCCTCGATACAACACAACCCAACGGAAAAGACAATGGGAAAAACAGGAACAAGTAGGAGGACCAATACATCCAGGTGCTCCTGCTGAAGAATCCCTCCAGGGACATTGCTGAACAAGAATTCAGTAGCTGCACGTGTGGCGAGTACTTTTACTATGCTGTTATCTCTACCAGCTACAGTTTTCTTAACCCTTAGCATTACATTGGTCTCAACATTTCTTCACATATTCATTCACCACAATAGAATATGCTTTGTAAATTCAGTTTGTCTGAAAACCGCTACCGTATTTTTAAGGTGGTAGCAGACACTGAGTCTGTAGAACAATGCCAAAACCTCCAGGGAACCAATATGACTGAAGCAGGCTAAATCGAACCCTGGCTCACACTGACTTAACACTCTCTTTGCTAGCTGAGGACTTGGCTCAGCTTCTGCTCAGGTAGGTGATCCACTTCAAAGCCATGAAAAACAGAGAAAAATTATCCCAGTAGCAAAGTATCCTACCTTTGTGTCAAGGCAACATGGACTCAACTTGTTATTTCTTCCCTCTCTCAGTCAAAAAAGAAAAAAAGAAGTAAAGAATTGAAGTGATTTGGGACAGTCAGTACTTCATGCAATTGTATTTGCATATAAAACCTAAAATAATATTGTAATTAGCAAAATGAACAAACCATCACAAAAATAGACTACGTTTCATTCTTTAAAAATATGAGCGTTTTACTGTTGAGTCAATTCATTGATGTGATGAATGAGAACGGGAAGAAATTCAACAGTGCAGCCTGAAAAGTTGTGTGTCCAAGAGAAAAATACATATATGAACTGGAAGACTAGTCAGAAAAAACTAAGGAGAATATAAAGGAGTTTGGCTTCCCAGATGACCACAGAATCACCACAGGGTGCCCACGTGATACAGCCATGAAAAACAAAAACATGAAGACACAGGAGATCTCCTTCCACCAAAGACAAGGAAACAAACAAACAAAAAGTCACTGAATACTACAGACTCTTTGAAATGCAAACAAAGGTTTAGGTCCAAAATGTTGGTCTTGACATCTTACATGTCTCTCTGAACCACTCGATTTTTGACTCTCACAAACACACAAAAATTACACACACAAAAGGGAGGCAATGTAGGTGCTGCTTTCATCCACCAGCATATGAAGTACGGAATGGAGTAAAAAGTCTTTCTTGAACTGCTCTAGTTTTGTAATTAGATTACTGGGAATAAGCTATAGCAAACTTAAAATTGGCTAGCTCAAGCAGATAGCTAGACAGAATTGGAACGTGCTCATTACACAAATATAAATAAATAAAATGCACAACATGCTTAAACAAATAAAAATAATTTCAAAAAGTACAAAAATGTAGGAAGAACAGGCCGCCTTCCTGAAACAATTTGCAACCACAGAAGGTGTTCAGGCTATTATCTACGGAAATAATGATCAATAGGATTTTGTTTGGATACTATGGCACTGATTGCCCATACCTTGAGCTTGTTCAGTTACCTTGCCAGACATACTGTAGCCTCCTCTCTCCTGAATGGAAAGGGTCCTACCTAAATTCCTTGCTGGTGGTAACAAAAACAAAAAAAGGGATANCAACTACAGAAGGTGTTCAGGCTATTATCTACGGAAATAATGATCAATTGGATTTTGTTTGGATACTATGGCACTGATTGCCCATACCTTGAGCTTGTTCAGTTACCTTGCCAGACATACTGTAGCCTCCTCTCTCCTGAATGGAAAGGGTCCTACCTAAATTCCTTGCTGGTGGTAACAAAAACAAAAAAAGGGATAAACCCCAAGAACTATTTAAGCTAAAAAACGATGGTAGCTTAAGAATAGCTGAGTAAAAGCTGCACCTGAACAAACTGCAACTAGAAATTGGGAAAAACAAATCCAATTCTGTAAAGCTTTCCAAACAGGAGATAAAGGCTAACAGGTATCTAGCCACTTTAAGAGGTACCTGAATAAATGTATGAAACATTATTATGTTGTTTTCTATCATGGCAAGAAACTAGACTTGCTCCTGTAGGAGGTTTCTTCTAGTCCTCTATTCCTTTGTGAAATCTTTTGGTAATGCTGCATTTAAGAGTGGCTATGTATGCCTACTGACTAACGGGCAAAATACTGCCAAACCCTTTATCTTTAATACTGTATCTTAGTCTTGCTTATAGACCAAAAAATGAGGAGACTTTGCCTTTGATTGGAAAACATTGGTGCCTATTCACAACTAACGTTTCAAAGGAGTCATTTCAGCATAAAATTTAAGAATGTTAGCCCTTTGTCTTTAGTACTGTTCTTCATATTCTCTCCGTTTCTTTGTCCAAACCTTAGCACTTAGAATAAATACAGCTGTAGCCTTACTAGATTTTGAATTTTTAACCCTGTATTTGTTTCATAAATATACACACACTACACCAATGGACATACACACCTGCGAAAATGCTAGCCTCCCCTACTTCAACTGCGTTGTGCACTTTCAGCGCAGTGTCAGAAGTAGCAAAATTTAAAATGGCTCCTGATATTGCATATTCTAACATTTCTTTTTACCCACTTAAAATGGCCAGTAAACCTCTGAATCAGAAGAACCATGTAATTCATATGGTGGGATCATTTTGTCCTCTCATGTAATGCTTATAGTTTCAACTCGAAAAACTCACTGCAAGATTGTTTATTTTGGCATATATTTATTTCAGTGCAATGCAGTCAAAGAGGCCATCATTTTCACAGTCCCACTCAGTTTCTACTGATGAGCGCTCAGACTTCATTCTTGCTAAAAACAGTAAATATAGTTTTGATTTAGGGAAAGCACCTCAAGTTCTATACAACACATTAGAAAAGAAACGACATTATTATAGAAGTGTTGCTATGCAGCATGAACTGAAACATAGAAGTGATGTCCTTGAGCATGCCCTTGTCAGTGCAATATTTTTCTAAACACAGTATTTATGTCTTCTGCTCATCTACTTTTTTGTGACTTCTAATGTTAATCTTCTGAAACCATTTTTAAGCTAAATTACTTTTTGTATATCAGAATCTATGTGGTGTTGCTGTAGCACATCTAAAGATCATAGAGATCACTTGTTTGACAAGTCTAAAACAAATATGCTGTGATCAGCCTGGTATGGATCTCGTTCTCTTGACATGAATTTCAAGGCTTCTAAATAAATAGCAATATTGGATTAAAATACATGAATGTTAGGAAATTTATCATCAAACCTGGTGCTCATATCAGTATTCTCCTTCAAAATGCATAATAATTTATCTTAAAATAGCATAGGAATATGATTTAGTTTGAAAACTGTTTTACCTTACAACCTAAGGCTACAGAGTTAAAACAATTACAAAGACGTCCAATTTTATTTTCTACACCAAAAAATCTGTGACTTTTCATTTTTATTCCTGTATCTTCACTTAGATTATCTCTCTGTGCAGTTACCACACATGATCATACAGACCACAAAAAACCCCACCCTTAAAATTACATGCAATACGCAATTTTTTAAAAAATTGTAATTAATGTCGTTTTTGTCTTAGCAAGTTAAGGCTAACATTTTGGCACCCATCACAAATATGCTTTGGACACACTGCTAATGCATTTTTCACAAGGTATTCAATAATACAAGTGTTAGGTATTTGGGGTGCCACAGACTGAAAATTTCAAAATTAGAATAATGAAGTAAATGCATTTCTGAGGCCCATACAGAACGCAGAAGAAGCAACTCAAACCATTACACAAAATATTTTGAAGTTCTATATGTCTGATGAGAATTTAGCAACAAACATGTCTGTAATAAGGGTGGGGGGCAAGCACATAAAAATAAACAGAAGAAAACACAGCTTTTAAAATGAGCACTAGAGAAGGGACTCAACTACCAGTGTTCAATGTCAAAGCTTTTTTCCTCATGTAGGAACAAGGTCTAGTTTCATTTGCCAAAGGCTAATTTCCATTTTAACTGCTTCAAAGCTTTCTGCTCTGAACAATAAAATGTGCCAACTAATTAGAACCAAACCCATCTTACAGGAAGAAATCAGTCTGAGGTTACTGAAACTTTCTGAAATGTTATTCTACATCCTACTTCGTATGCCACAATCTGCCTTGATACTTTAAAATAATAATAATAATAATAATAAAGCTGTTCAAGTCTGTTTCACATTGCCTAGAAAGATTTAAGCCCACTGGGAAACACAATGTTCAAACATTTCATTGCTGCCTCCCAAAAAAAAAGAACCTCAAAACCAGGATCAATCCAAAATTTGTGTTGTCTAAACAGATCTGTGTAATATACAGGCTTCTTTCTTCTGGAAGGGGTATTGGCTCAAATTAATAAATACATTTCATACATTTCAAGCTGGCACAAAACATGAATGTATTATTTGCTCTTTTCAGTGGAGTGCGGGAAAACAAACTGTTCTATTTTTATCATATTTAATTAGGGGAGGAAAAAAAGCAAGAAGGAAGAAACCGAGTAATTGAACATCATGAAGATTATTTTGGCACCTTTTACAGAACCAAACGTTATGGAGAAAAACAGGGCAGTAGAAGCATAAATGGAGAGTCTTCAGGCTCTAGTGGTTAGGTGTTCATTAAACATCTCTTGTGCTGCAACTTCCAGCAGAAATCTGGGTGTTTATCTTATGCAAGTGTCCTTACACCAGTGCCTTATTTCTTTGTGGACCAGAAAATAATTATTTATTTGTAGAGCAACAGAGAAATAGCCATACTGGGTCAGATCAACACTCCACTTAACCTGATACCCTCTATCCGTAGTGGCCAACAGCAGATGTTCAGGGCAGCAAGCAAAGCCAGGCACTTACACATCCTTCTCCAGGATAATCTCCCAGTTTCCAGCAATCACTTTAAAAAGAAAAGACTGAGAGAGTCTCAACCAGAAACAATACACAGCCCAACAGGCTATTCTCAAGAGAAACAACAAGTCCAAGTTTTCTAACTCCAGAAACGGGAAAGAAAAAAACTAAACTTGACTTCTCGCAGGTCAGTGTGAGTGCCCTCATGACTGCATGACAGCCTACTGTAGGAGCAAGGGGAAGGGGGAGGCCATCATCTTTGCTCTATTTTTTATTTAAAACAGTTGAAAGTCTCTGATACATTCCTTTCTTCTTACCCACAGCAGCTTCATTTTAGAAAGGCTAAAATTAACTATTTCACGTTTTTGGTTACTTGGATGGGGTTTTTGCTGAAACTGTTCACAGAACTGGATCTGAACTTGTGAAAAGTTTCAAAGAAATAAAAAGCCCATTGGAACAACAAAACCAAAAAAATCCTTGGAAGTACTCCTAAAGTACTAATAAAATTTTGGGAAGCAAAGTCTCAAGTCATTTGAAAAATAATCCTGGAGACAGGAATCTACGTGTACTTCCCCATACTGCACATCTAACTGACAAAGATACAAATAAAATATTAACATACTGACTTTAGACCCAATATAAACAATTATCGCAACCATTATATCTTTAAAACAAAATCTGATCTCACTCTCAACTTCAGCAATTTGCATTAAAATATCAGGCTACTCAAGAGCCACAAATCCTCTGTACTTCATCCATTCCAGTATTTCTGCATGGATTATAATGCCAGAGGATGCTGCAGATGCTGAACACAAATAGGAACGTCCTTCCCAAAAACGAAGGGACGCAGGAAGAAACTTGGTCAGTTAGTAAGGAAAAGAGAAGGGACCAAATAATTAGTGTAGAGACAGCAGAGCAAGAACCAGCTCTCATGCCTTACCGGACTGGTGTTGTTTAAAAAGCAACAATAGCAAGTTTCAAATACTCGTACCCAGCAAGCACAATCGTTTGGCTTTTCTGGTGTATCTTTACAGGCAATCTGATACTTGCTGTAATTAATCCTCTCTGACTCAAAAGATCAGAGATATCCGTAGACATTCTATCTCAGTTTATTTTTGTACTACAAATGAACTGTCTATGCCACTGGCCTCAATCCACTTTTCTATTACAGAAGGTGGTAAAAAGCTTCCTAAATTCTGTTATCCCTCTCCAAAATCCTCTTTCCATTCTCCTACTGTTAAATCACTTCCTCCCTCCATGTATTAGTTTCTTTTCTAAACCCTCTCCAGTTTCATTCCACTGATCACCTGGCACATTTTGGGAGGGACTGATAGAAAGGGTGGAATAAAATCTCATGGGCATAGTCTGGGGCAAAGCACTCTAGCCTCTGAGCATATTCTAGAAGAATAATAGTTTTAAAAACTTTAATTTGGGGATAATTACTTTATTTGAACTGTGAATGTGAAGAAATGTTTCAGAACACTACATTCTACAGTAGCCAAGACAGTTAATTTGTACAAATAAGATCTTGGGCCTGAGATGCGTCTGCGTAAGAGACTGTGAAGGTACACAGACAGACATGCAACAAAAGGGACAGGGTTTATGGCAGAACTGTCTCTGCAAAATCCCTTTCCACAAAAGTATTATTTCTCCAGAATCTAGGTTTGTGGTCCTTGCGGGCCCAATGCCAAGGCAATCTGTTTGAACAAGCACTGGTCTGGCTGGCAGAAAAATGTAGTAAACACCTCAGTTCTAAACTACTGTGGCTACAGCTAAGGGTATCCATGGTGAAAAGAGGTAATACCACTGCTTTGGGAAATTAATACTTTTAGTAAAAGGTAATTATGCAATTAAGCAGGGGGCAGACACCAGGCATTTTTGTGTAATAAAACCTCTTGCCTAACAGAAAAGGACGGAGGCCCCTTATGCCAACTGTTTCTCCGGGACACATCCACCTCCTGCATTAACCATTTTTTATACTGAGAAATGTATTTTCCTCTTTTCTTAATTTCACCACCAACACTGCAGCTATCTGCTTTCAAACACAAGATGACTGGGCTTTAAATACATCTCATAAGCAACATGATAGACTTGATGCACTTACTCTTTACAGTGGTTCATTTTTAAACAAAGGGTGTGTAAATAAAACTCCCTTACTTATTATTTAATTTTTGTTTAATTTTCCAGATGTGCTAGCCAATTCCTGATATCCATATCCATGTATTTAGTATTACATGCTTCAAAAGCCTAAGATACTTTATTATGTAAAAGAAAGTAACATGGATAACAAGATAAAGTTCCAGTCACGACTATCTTGAACAGCCAAGTAAACTTTACCAGCCCTTTACCGTGTCAAAATTCTCTGGTCCTCAGCCTGCAAGAGACTTTTCTCTAGCTTCATGTTTTTGCATTTCTGCCTGCTGTCAGGATCCATCAAAGCCCTTCATGGTTCAGAGCCCAGCTGCTGGAAGAAGCTGATCCTCACCCTGTATCGCTCAACAGCATTTACAACAAGCTAGGCTGATGGGATTCTCCTTTTGCAGATTTCTCAATTCAGTACTCTTCCCTAGTATTAAATCCTTTTATACACCATCAGAGCCAACAAGAATTAATCTTTGCAGAACATAATGTCCTTTTATTTTGCATATGACAAGCTTTTTGAATAGAGAATTTTTAGTTATTGATGGGAGTAATCAACAAATGAAACACTTTCCAGATACTCAAGAGTTCCCCTATCAATGGTCTAATTTGGTTTTAGTAGTCTTCAAATCCTCTACTTGAACCAAGCAGACATACCAGTTGCAATCTCTCTAAAATGATGACAAACCAAACAGTCAGTTTTCCCTACATAATATGCACTTACTCTAGCCTAAAAATGAAAAACTTTGTCATGTGTGCACAGATCAACTGGATGCCATAAAACATCCTATCCCTCCCCATGCAGCACACCCCCCTTTGATTTTTTCTTCCTTTATCTTCTTCATTTATCCAATAATTCTAGGGACCAGAAATTAACCAAGAAAAGAAGAGAGTCTACACCAATGTAGCACAATCAAACCTCAGTCTTAGCAGACCTCTGAGAACTTCTTAAGAGAAATAAATAATAAAATCTGTACTACCAACATCTTTGGCAGACATATATACAAGGTGGCCGTTCTGAAAGGGAACAAAAAGCACACAAACTTTATCTCATTCACGATACACCCACAACTTTTAGGACACCATACTACCACAACAGAGGATGACAGGTAACTAGAGCGGACTCCAGAAGAGACAAAGACAAATCACCCCAAATGTACCAAGTATTCCTAGGGAAACAATGAACCAGCTAGCAAAATTAGGATAAGCAGAGGTAAAGCAATACATCAGACACACCTCTATATTATTAGGGTAGAAATTTATGAAAGGCATCTACCTATAATACTGGTGGCATATTAATTGCTACAGCTTAGTTTTCTTCAATGGAGAGTTGTTTCCTTTTACAATTTAATACATTTTGTATAGTTAATCTTTCAGTTTCATTTGCCAGTTCCCAAATGAAAGCCCAGTGTCAAATGATAAAACTCATTTTCTCTTGAAACACTGTAAAATAATTTCTATCCTGTAGTGGCTTCCAGACTTCAGCCTGTGATTTTCCCTCCAACCTCTCTATAATTCAGTCTACAACCTTTGAAAATCTCTGCATGGTCTGTCAGTAACAATACATTTTTTTCCTTTAAAAAGTAACTGCATGATAGGATATTTAACAGCAGCTAATGCAAATATAAGATTAGCCAACTTATGGCAATCAAACATTTGATAACATCCGTATCTCCCTCTTCTGGTTAAATGGAAAAAAGAAATTGCACTAATTCCATCTTGTCGATGCTTTGTCAAGCTGTAGCTTTTGGTAAAGAGCTTGAGATGTTGCTGTATAAATGCACAAATATAATAGTCTATGAATTTTCATTTGGCAATTTGTTTTTAAATGAAAGAATGCACCCAAACTGCCATATATTGTCATTCTTTTTAGGTGCCCAAGCAGAGAAATCTCAAGTATTACAGTCTTGAAAACAATGATCTTAAATTCTGCTGGAATTTCAACAGCTGCAACTACAATCAACAGTTCAGGCACTCCTGTCACTATGGACAGCTTCCTACAAGTGTAAGTGAATCTTAAGAGAGAAAGCATGGAGAAATGAAGACTTGCCCTTGGTCGATGAGGATTGGGTTAGAGAGCACCTAGGCAAACTGAACAC
>VZSC01007683.1:2639-18934 GCA_013398225.1 Steatornis caripensis
CCCAGAGAGGTTGTGGAGTCTCCTTCTCTGGAGATATTCAAAACCCGCCTGGATGCATTCCTGTGCAACCTGCTCTAGGCTAACCTGCTTTAGCAGGGGGGTTGGACTAGATGATCTCTAGAGGTCCCTTCCAACCCCTACCATTCTATGATTCTATGATTCTATGATTCAGAGATCTTTCCTGCCAGTATGTGCAGTGCAACTTAAACATATTGATAGTGAAAATAGTGACAATATTATCCAGATCCCACATAGATTTCCACTGTTGTGAGAGTATGCATTTAAAAGTAATCAAGAGTAGCACACAGGAAACTGAAACGTTGCTCACTGCTTTTTCCTTCCACATATAGACCTACAGTTACTTCTCCTTGTTCTATATTCTGCATTATGTGGAATGACATCATTGAGCAGGCTTACAAATTACAGTGCTGGAAACTGTAAACTGTGCTGGAGATGAACTGGATTGCTGCCTTTTCACAATAAAGGTCTCATTTTTCATTGTAAATCTCTAAATTGTCCCCCAAGAAAGGAAATACTGGCAGTGATAACTTATAAAATGACATTATTAAAGAAACAAGGTAGAGGAACTCTATTCAGTCCTTCCAAGTCTGAAGATGTTTGGTTTTCATCACCCAGGGTTTGCTGGTCATGCTCTGTTACCAAATTGGCACAAATCTCACTGAATTGATTCAATTCAATGGCACACTATATAGTGTGCAGGTTATGGTTCGCATTATTCTCCTCAAAGAATATTACTTTAAAGCTACTGTCCCTTGTCCTCCAGCTTTGCTTCTCAATAGCCTCCATAACATCATGAGTGGTTTTGCCCAAGCAAAATTAAAACAGCAGAACACTTTTGGTTTGTACTAGCTTCAGGATATTTGTATAAAATTCTATCTGAAACATCAGAAAAGCTAAAGATCAAATACAGAGGATATTTATCCTCACTGCAGGACTTTTCCTTGTTGGATTTATATTTTTTTTTCCTTGAGAGCTTCTCTACTGTATTTTAAGTAATATTTCATCTAAAGTCCATTCCACAGTTCATTGCATTAATTAAATCTTCATCTACAAAGAATACTAGAATATGGTGTAAGGAGATATAAAAATGTGACCCACACCACCACCAATCATTTCAGTTGCTGTTCTACTGTTATTAGCACTGAGGTTTTAACTTCAGTACTCTTCCCACATTTCCTTTTCTATATTTGCATTCTTCTACAAAAAATGAGATCTTCAGGTTTCTCTCCTCCCTTCTGTATTTAAACTGTATCACAAATTTGCTGTGACCTCTTTGGTATGTTTAAAGTTAATGAAATGCTTTCTGTCCATTGAACAGAGTAGTAAAAATATATATCATGGCAGATGGAACATCCTTCATATTGTTTCTACTAATAATATAAATTTTAATAAGAAGTTAATTTTCATTTATAACAGTATGAACTTAAAGTAATGCCATTGACTTCAGTGGATTTTTTTACATAGTAAAGGTTCTGACCCTTGGAGATCATTGAAGTTGCTCTGGATTTAACTCACAGTAATATATCAGAGAATGAATATGAGATTTGTTTACAGGAGTATAAAAGGGTAAGTTTGCAGAGGACAAAACAAGGGCCAATTTAATTAACATCAGCGGCATCCTTGAGAAACTGTTGGCTTGGCTTTTATTTGCTGAGAACATTTTCTGTACAAGCTGGATGGATTCTTGGAAGAAACAAGAGAGTGTGAGATCTCATTTACAAACACTAACAGTCCATTGTCATCTCTCTGACACATTTCTATTAAAGTGTTAAATACAGCTTAGTCTTTAATGACTTTTTCAACAAAGAACTACCAGCCCAAATAGCCATCGTTAGGGCCTTGTGTATTATTATTTTTTTCCAGAGCTATCTCCCACGGCATAAAATATTACTTATGATGTAGCAACCGGAACGGCTATTAAAAATCCATCTAAAACAAAGAACAAAATGAGGCAGCACCTGTTTATTATGTCCATTTCCATATGGCATCAGCTACCAAACCCACCCAGTCTTGGGGGCAGAAATAAATCTTGTTAATTTAATGACTGGACATTAAAAGAATATGTCCTGCTCGTTTTTAATACTGTAACATCTAATAAAACTCTCTCTGAGCTCTGGCTTGGAGGAAGAAATTTATTTTCATATTATTCACAGTGAATTGCTCTTGTTATTAATGACACAACAGCAATGATATTGAATCCATTGCTCTTTAGGGCCCACGGTACCCAGCGGTCTGACCTTCCTTTTGCTTTCAAAGTGTATCAGGGAAAATATGATATTTATAATACAGAGCAGGATATGTAGGAACTGAAATGATCTGAAGTAGTCCCTAAGAACATCTACTGAGCTACAACTAACGATGCTGTGTTCAAGGCCAGGAGACTGCAAATGGATGGATAAATCACTGTCTAATGGAAACAAATTTTAATGTTGCTAAGGCAAGAGAAATTAAGGAACTGACACAGAAAAGCCCTAGATAGCTGCATTTTGCCTTAATCAACTTGAAGTTTAATTTTTCTACTTAGTGTCATTTGTAGTTTCTTGAAAGCCAGGGGGATAGTTCCACTGTCCTGCTGGGATCAATCGTATTTTCTATCAAAGTAAATTTGGTATAGTTCTTAATTTATGGTAGACGTTGTAGTATAAACTAAGCATAGTTAAAAAGAAAATGAAAAACCCACCCAAAACAATGCTGGGTCCTTACTCAATAAAGAAACTCTGCTTTTGACAACTTTTTAACGGGAAAAGTCTAGGGGGGAGAGAGATGTTTGGAAAAAAATAACTGGGAAGATGGATAATTTAAACAGTTCTCAAAACAAATGGAGAAAAAGAACGAAGGTGGAAATAAAGAAATAAGAGATAACAAATTTCAGTAAACACTTAAAAAATTGAAGAAGCAATTTGCTTATTTATATATGATAGCATAAATAAGAGTTTTCTATTATTTTGTTTCCAACTTTGACAAAAAATTTCTGCCCAAGCAAGGAATCCTTTCAAAGCAAGACAATTTGAGTCCTTGGTATTTCGCTGTAAAAACAAAATTGTGTGCAATTAAAGTGGGTGAAACTGCATTGTCTAGAAAGAGCTCTAAATCATATGCATATACAACCAAGATATAGAAAATTCCAGGAAAAAATTTCTTACTTAGTGAAATAGAAACATATTTGGTGGTTTTGGCTGTTGCTTTTATTTTAAAAAAAAAATAACTGCAAAATAGAAACTCTGAATTCTGTTATTTTCATTGAAAGGCATCAGAAGAAAATATAATACTTACAGAAAACCAGTCATGGACATAAAAATACAAAACTTGTTTTGTTGAAAGTCTTGGACATATTTGTGGTGAGTTAATTGCTCCTTTTTGTAGAATGACCCTATAAAATGTCGTGAAAGAAGGATAACTCTGAAAGTTTATCCTGTGGAGTTCAATATGGGAGGACAAAGAGGCAAGGATTGTACAAAGACCATGATCTTTTCCTGTTTCCATGGTGATACAGTTCCAGAAAAGATGCATCCATTTAAACTAGAGGATCCTGCTGCATTGTATTTTTAAGAAGATTTAACTCTGCTCGTTGTGCATTTGAATGAGGATGAAGTTCCTGAACTCTGTTCAGACTCTTTCCATCCCTCTCCATTTAGATAGCATGAGGTAAGAGAAATCACAATATAGAAAGGCCACAGAGAGTATGAAGAGTCATGAAAACTCTCTTTTGAGGAAGACAGATTTCACACACTCACTGTCCAAAAATGGCCTGTATTCCTTATACAGTGATGGGAAAATTAAAGTTTTCTGGTTAAAAAAAAAAGTCTCAGAGATGTTTTTTTCTGTTGATTAGACATCTTAATCTACCTATGTTTCTGCATCCTTGTGGCGGACGGATGAATGGACATTTGCCTTAAACATTTCTTGGTGCAAAAGATGCAAGATTTGCTGCAAGCATTGCAAGACTTTGTGGAACAAGGCACTGGTTTTCAGCTCTGTGGAGAGAGGACTAAACAGTGTTTTTCCACTGTGGTTTTGTTGACTGTGCCTGTGCAGCATGCCAGGTCATCGACCTTGGGGAGGATCTCATCTGACATGACCCCTGAAGTAGCCCCCCTGTGAACACTTGAGATACATAAATCCTGCGCAGAACTAAACCACGCCTCATCACGCCCACCATGCATATTCATGAAGTTTCTCAGAATCAGATAGAGACTTTGGGACTTGAACTGTATACGAATGGTAACACCAGAAGGACAGGTGGGCATCCCCACCATCAACACACCAAGTGACAAGGACCGACGGGATGCCACTGGATCCATGGGTGGTGAAATCTCCCTGCCCCCCACCTTGTCTCCCCCTTCCTCCCTCCGTCTCTCTCTCTGTTTTTATTGACTAGATCTAACTAATAAGGCATGACATGGGACTTGTTTATGCAGTTGTTTATCAGGTTACCTTATCACCATTGAATTATCATATTTAACTGCATGTTTTGTATTTTGTATTAATAAATCATAAAATTGGTTGGCTGGTGTTGCTTCACCTTAATTCAGTTCAAGCGTATCACGAACTTGGTCGTTGGTCCTAAGGGGAGGGAAGTCGTCCTAAATGACTCCTTTCAGGTAGCGACAACCCTGGAACTTAAATGTCACAATTTACTGGGAATAAGAACTGTCAAGACTCGTCTTTGAGTTTTCTCTCTTATTTATGCATTTACAACAGTAAGGAAGATGAACTTTTAAAATGGAGTTAACACCTGTCATCATGCTAATCATACATTTAGACCAGCTACTGGACAACCATGTCGCTCTTCCAAGCATCATTAACTTCAAAGTTAAGAAAAGCTGCAGTTAACTAAAAATGCTCAGTTTACCTAGGTACAAATTAAGCCATCCCTGGAATCAGCATAGATCTGAGAGAATGTTAGTAGAGTCATAAGATAACTACCTCTCGTGAGAACGGGAAGACAGATAGTTATTGTCTGTGGTTAGTGTAGGAGAAAGAAATTATAATGTGTGAAAAGATCAATTACCCTACTTAGCTTATTGTTTCTGGTATTCAATAGAATTATGAATTTTCCAGACTCTTCATTTCAGAGATTTTTAAGTCTTTATTGAGAATCAGGAGATAGAGACTTGACTGTTTTGTAAGAAGCGTTCCCATGTTGTCAGAGGGGTATTTCTGCTCTTTATTGATTTTGTGGATTCATTCTGCTATATGGTTGTTGCTTGGCTTATCCTATGTTGCTACAATGAGAACATTGCTACCCAGGATGAAACATGTTACATCCCAGGACATGCAGGTGCAAGACCCATGAATGCTGATGTTTCTATTATGGAGTTGTTTACTGTGGCTGTAGTGGAGATCTGTTGGCATTAAGCTCTACGTTACACAGGTTATGAACATCTTGCTTCCACCTTTTTCCTAGGAAATAACTACTTTATCAACTTTCCTTGGTAACATTCCATAGCCACCAGCTTATTTTCCTTCAAGGTAGACCAACTGATACATGTGTGATTAAATTATGACCAGTTGTTCCTAGCTTGAATTTACGTTTGGAGTTTCTTGCTTCTATTTCAGATGCAAAGAAGGGCTCATTTGCCTGACAACTCAACTGATCTTTCACTTCTGACAACTGATCTAGTAAAAGATAAGACCTCTATCTGCAAACCTTGTCTCACTAACTCCTCGAAGTTGCATCCAGAGGACAGCAACAAAGTTCATTAAAGGGCTGGAAGGCATGTCCTGTGAGGAGCAACTAAATACTTTGAGCTTATCTAGTTTGGAGAAAAGAAGGCTGAGGGGTGACCTCATTGCTTCCTACATCTTCTTGAGAAGGATAAGTGGAGAGGGAGGTGCTGATCTCTTCTCCCTGGTATCCAGTGAAAGGGCACATGAGAATGGTTCAAAGCAGCACCAGGGGATGGTTAGACTGGGCATTAGGAAGCATTTCCTCATGGAGAAAGTAGTCATACACTAGAACAAGCTTCTTAGAGACGTGGTTGATGCCCCAAGCCTGCCAGTGTTTAAGAAGCATTTGGACAATGCCCTTAATAACATACTTTAAATTTTGGTCAGCCCTGAAGTGGTCAGGAAGTTGGACTAGATGATTGTTGTAGATCCCTTTCAGCTGAAGTATTCTTTTCTGTTCTATTCTGTTCTGTTCTATTCTATTCCATTCTACTCTATTCTATTCTATACTGAACTAGCACAGCTGCTACTAAAGGCATTCAGCCAGCCTTCTGCAAATTTCCAGCATCTTATTCCTGTCCTAGCCTTTTACAGCAGTCATATTCCTGTTTGCCTACAACCTTTTCCTCTACTACCAAGAGACACACAAAAATTTGTATATATTCACCAATTTTCACACAACAACCAATGTTACTGAAAAAAAGTTCTGTAGCTAAATTAATAAACTGTATGTACTTCACTAGTAAAGAAAATTTGTTTGCTTTTTCTGGGTGTCTGATATTTCCCCTCTTTTCATCCAAAAACCCTGCAGCACATTCCAAATTGTTATTCTCAAAAAAGATCTTATGTCAGTGTGCTTAAATTCTGCTTTTTCCTCTGCAATACATATAATGCAGCAGCACATTAATTTCTAGTTTCTCGGCTATGGTTTAAAAAAATGAGATTCTTGTAAAAGATATGATTTCAATTATTTTAAATTTTTAAAATATATTAGAGAGTTTCAGTTTACCTTTTTATCTTGGCTGTCANCCAAAAACGCTGCAGCACATTCCAAATTGTTATTCTCAAAAAAGATCTTATGTCAGTGTGCTTAAATTCTGCTTTTTTCTGGGTGTCTGATATTTCCCCTCTTTTCATCCAAAAACGCTGCAGCACATTCCAAATTGTTATTCTCAAAAAAGATCTTATGTCAGTGTGCTTAAATTCTGCTTTTTCCTCTGCAATACATATAATGCAGCAGCACATTAATTTCTAGTTTCTCGGCTATGGTTTAAAAAAATGAGATTCTTGTAAAAGATATGATTTCAATTATTTTAAATTTTTAAAATATATTAGAGAGTTTCAGTTTACCTTTTTATCTTGGCTGTCACAGCTTCTTTCAGAGCTTCTTTTGGCAAAAAAATGTGATTTATCAACTCACAATATTATTCTGCTTATTGATATACTTTTTGGAAGGGCTGGGTTAAGACACTTGCAATTCCTACTCCCAAACTAATATAACCTGAGTAATTTTCTACAAATTTTAGGTTTCAAAGGTAACCTACATTTTTTTATCACTTATTTTTATACACTGTTTAATTAATTGGACATTTTAGTTATAGATTAAAAAATATTAAAATAGCAGAAAAGTGGTCTGGTTTACACCTATCAAATTATATCATTAAGAAGCACAGATAAATTAGTCACTGATCTGAGTATTGTTAAATTTACCCTGTTATGCTTTAGTTACTTAAAGAATAAGTGTTTATGATCTTTAATAAGATCGATAGTTTCATCTACTGTATTAAAAATCTTGTATCATACAATTTCAAAAGAATAGAAAGAAAATGAAAAAATGCTGTTAATTAAGAATCTGATTCAACATTAAAAATATATAGATTTTTACTAACCTACATTGTTTGCTTTAGCCAATAATATTTGAAGGATCTTTTAAAACTCCACAATCACAGGACTGAACATCTTATTCTTCTATATTAATCTCACATTTTTATATGCCAGTTTCAGAATGAATATGTGTTTCCTGGAAACCCATTTTTTATTTCTGTAAAATTAGAGTTGGGGCATATTCCCTTTCCAGAGATCTTAATCTGACACATGAAATAGGTCAGATGAGTTTCTGAAGGAGCATGGGCTGACAAACCAGGGTAGGACATCCTAATTCTGGATCCCTTGGGTTCTTGGTACTTAATCTCAAAAAATTCCCCAATTCTACTCCCTGATGTAATCATTCCACTCACTAGGCATATTGTGTGTTCTCAATCCTCCCTCCTGAAACTATCGCTATTTTGAGTAATGCTTTAAAGAGAAAGTATCAGATGCTGGTGACACCTTCTTCACACAGAAGAAATTAGAAGTTTTCAAGTGTCTTTAATATTTTGAAAGTGAAAACACCTAAGGTAAAAGCATATTTATCAGAGTGAGGAGATGCATTCAGCTAGAAGTAATGAGGACAGAGATAGGACTGATTCTTTCTCTAGTAGGTGTCAGCTATATTTATCAATTTGCAGTTTATCGTGTCTAAGAGTCAACCTTAAACAGGAAAATTTCAGTTTGATCACAATAAGATAAATTAGTTTATCACAATTAAGGTTTGGAAAGCATTTTTGTTTGCCAGTCAACAACTGCATTAATTTTAACAATGCAACTTTTGTGAAAGATCAATATTTCTCTATCAAAGAGAGGGACAGATTCTATAATGTTAATGACTGACTTTGAACCCATTGAACAGGGTTTAGAATGCCTTTACTTCACTGTGGTATCGTTAGAAATTTGTGCAGAAGGAAACTAGTGTAAAGCAAATTTGTCATTTGCATTCAGTATAAAAGAAAGTAGAACAGTCAGTGATACTTTCATTTTGGTAGATCTCTTTCCTAATTTGTCATAAATTATTTTTGAAAAACGTACAAATATTTTGCTTCACATTAGAGTACCTGGAAGATAAGATCAAAGACTATCTGTTGGAGAAATGGTAGCTCAGTACAATCTGCTTATACGTAAAATGAGACAACGAAATTTGGTGGTCTGCCTTAGTTAAGCAGGACAAAACCAGCCTTGCTCTCTCTGGACTGGACAGACCACCTATTGAGACTCAAGTACTGGAAGCAGCTAAGAGGTTTCCAAATTAAAATCCCTATCTTCCCTACATTTAATTGTTCTCAGTAGATCATTAGCAGAGTTACATTAGCTAGGGAGAGCTAATGTCATGTCATTTCCATACTCAACTCCACATCATGTTGTGTTGTTTCTTTCAGCAGTGAATTGAAGAAGTGAACAGTACAGCTGGGGGTCCTTGCTCATCTGAAAGCAATTAAATCTTTTAACACAAATGCTGTTAGAAATATTTATTTTTGCCCTTTAGAACTAGTTTAGTTGAGTGAGTTAATTATGCTTTAGTTTTGTAGTTAACAGATGTTCTAAGAGTTTTGCTTTATCAGTTATGGATCATAAGAAGTAATGTTATGTCTCACAAACACAGTGAGTTCAACTGGTTCAGCTGTGAATATGTGTGAAGCTAACAAAGTGATTGAAATGGGCTAAATATTAATCACAGAATTGTTGAGAATAGAAGGAATCTCTTGCAGTCCTAGCCCAAGGTCACTACTCAGATAGGGTAGGTTACCTGGGACTGTGTCCAGCTGAGTTTTGGATAGCCCCAATGCTATTTTTTTGCATTGGTCATGGATCTGATGTTCTTGGTGGTCCATACACTACTACCTATATATACCGCTATGCAGTGTCTGGATTTATCTCAATGGTTTGCAGATGGGAAGGAGGAGGAAGACTCATGGTAGCCACATGTGAAGAAGCACTGAAGAATTGCTGAAAATTAATAGCAAAACAAGCTGCTTTGAACCCTACTTAGTCTGTAGTACTCCACTGTAGTTGGCATCACTGGGAATGATCTAGTTCTTAGCAATAAGTGAGACAAAAATAAAGCAAACAAACGAGAAAATTTTTGAGGGACAATGAAAAATAGATTAAAGCCTGACAGCGGTCAAGGAGACCTGCATAACTGTCAGTTCCAAAGGATGGTAGGATTTTAGCAGATGGATACGCTTGCATGCTCTTTTGAAACTGTTTCTTTTTTTGATGCTGTAAATTAATTACTGAACAGAAAAAAAAGAAAATAGCTTATTAACAAGGGATGGATTGATCAGCATATTCCATCCTTCATCCTTCCAAAAGGGAAGGACTGCAAATACTCAGATTGTCTCAGGAACAAGAAAGCTGCTGACACAGAGGGCAGTACAGCTCAGATGTTGATAAACAGAGAGGGTTTTGATCTAGAAAAGCGCTGAAGCATGCAGTCCAAATTTGAATAAATGGACTACTGGAAGTCCATTAAATTCAGTGGGGATCATAAATATGCTTGATTTCTGATCTGCTTAAGTACACGCTAGGCGTTGAGGTGATGTTCCCAACCACTGAACTCCAAAACATCTGAGGGATGCTGCAAAAATGCAGTGGTCCCCTAGCAGGCAATGTCTCCACTGGGGACTTGTCTCTCCTTACTAAGTACCTTTTTTAAACTGCAGATGACCATATTGTCCATTTTCCATCCTTTGCCTGAAATGACTTCAGGTTTCTCAAGACAGCAGTACCTCTCAAACACATAAGCTCTGCATAACACCAAACAGGATATAGGTAGTTTCTGGATGGGGATTCTCAACGCATAATGAAACAGAACTCCAAGCAACCGTTAGCCAAATAAACCCTCCCTGCAGCTCTCATACACCAACATTTTATTCTTTTATTGAAGTTGGATCCTTTTTAACTTGTTGTGCTGTTTTATTTGTAGTGTATGGAGAATTTAGAACGTAAACGTGATCTTCACCTTTGCTTTCAGACTGCTTTAATAATAAATGGTGAACTGCAAATCTACTGTACATAGGAACCAATTCTTATGTCCTCGCAGTAGCGACTATAAAATAAGGAACACAAAATCATACAGCTAGATACTCAGCAATTACAAATAATTCATCTTCATCTCCAGCCTTCACAATGAAATGTTAGTTGGGGCTTAAGGAGCTGAGGTAGATCGGTAGCTGAGAGATATTTGAGGCCCTCTTGTCTCTTTTGTTCATGCTTCCATCAATGTAAACCAGTAAGTCATTTCTAACTGCACAAATAAAACACACTTCCATTGTTAATAGTCCAAGTTCATTTATAACAAATAAAACATAGAGACAACAATTTTAAATATTTACCGATAGTTGGCTGAATTCAGCAATATTCTCTAGTTTTTTGGAGTGCTATCCAGCACGCATAAATATAAAGGTACATCCTCAAACAGAGACCATGTATGGACTGAAATATCCTACTAATCTACCTTGGGCAAAAGTGTGAGCAGATGCACTTTTTTCTATGCCTTCAGGTTTGGCTGCATTACTGGTGGAAATCAGTTCCAGAGGGGATAGCCCTCTCTTGAGAATTTGTCATCACCTGCCCCAAGATGTTAAGCTCAGTAGCACAGAGGGAACGAAGCACTTCCCCAGAAAACTGGGACCTGAAGCATGTTAAATACCAGCATGGGTTTATTGGCATGTAGTTTGCAGGGGACTCTCTTGAGTTGTAATGACAGCTTGTGCAGTCCAAACATAATTCTTCCTTTGCAAGCAGTGTGGGGGAAGCTGTCCTGAGCAATGTACTCACAATTGTTCTATATTCACAGCATCATACTCCAGACCGGCCAGGATTACCAAAACAGACTGCTAGGAAACTAATGAAATTTCAACAGCTAAGAAATCTAGATATGAATATTAGAAATTAGGTTCAGAGAAGTTGCATGCTGCCATAAAGAAAGAGAGTAACTAATTTCTGTAAAACTAAAATACTCTTAGTGTTCCAACAGTCTGTAAGTTTGTAGAACTCCTTTGATGTAGTCCTTGATCCTGTGAAGACTCATGGGGTTTGATTATTTACTTAAACATAAATATAAGTGGAAGTTGGTTTTGACCTTTTATGCACATCTGCCTGACACATTTATGTTTAAGCAGAATTATTTGTTTCTTCCTTTTATGTTTTAATCAAAGTCTTTGTTATAAAAACACAGTCCTACTGTTCATTTTATATACAAGTTATTCTGACTGTGATGTCATTTTAATTAATGGTTTTCACCAAAAGGAAGACCATAATCAATTAGGGCTATATAAAAAAGCATTTTGAAGGAAATACAATCAACATAAGTTTTCAGAAGATCAACTTCTTTTCAGTAAATGGTGTATTGATTTTACAGCGTTGCATGCATATTGTGTCACTTAGAGAAAATGTCTATGCCAATTTTCTGCCTACTCCTTGCAAATATGCATCTGAAAACCCAAGTAGTATGCCAACGTCTGGTCTAATTTATTTACATTACACATTGTCAACAGCAGTAGGTGGCAATCACCATGGGACCGAGAAAAAGAAAAAGGCACTTTGTGAGCACATATAAAATGGTGAATGAAGATGGTGCTTGCAGACAAGATGAAAACGGGCTGTGAATGAACTGGACTGAAAACCAGATGCAATACTTGGGAATGATTCTGACTTTTACTTAGCCATTATGAAGATGAAAAAGCATTTTCGATCTTAGCAGAGTTCACTAGGCATTCTATTCAGGAAGGCTATGGAATTTAAGAAAGAATAGAGAAAATTTAAGATAATATGAACCCTGTGGTATGGTTGCCTAAAAAATGAATGGCTTTCTATTCTCAGTGATGAACACAGTAAGATCTATGTTGGCATGCTGTGGTGAGTGTGGCGCTGTCAAGGTGTGGGTGCGATCCTGTACTGTGACATCAAGGAGCATCTGGATGACACTCTTAGTCTTATGGTTTAGTTTTAGGCAGTCCTGTGAGGAGCAGGGAGTTGGATTCAATGATCCTTATGGGTCCCTTACAACTTGAGATATTCTACTATTCTATGATCAGGGCAGACTCACAATGGGGATGACAAGGCATAACCAGTGGTACTGTTGCACTTGGCTGAGTACCAGATTTCACAGCAGCAGAAGTAACTGAGACTTCAGGAATGTGTCCACGTTGCATGGGGTCAAACCCAGGGCTTTTGAAAGGTTTTACATGAGTAGAAAAAGCACAGGGCCCACGTGATGAGGATGAGCAGTTAAAATGGAAGAAGCCATGACACAAATGTCTGCTGTGCATAATTGGGATCAGGGATATGAGAGTGGGGCATATCCCATAGGCCAGTTAAGAATTCAGGCATCTAAGCTGTCAGCTCTGCTGAAGTGGGATGTTTTTCTCTTATTATGACTTTTCATTTCTCTTCTGGACCTAAGGATCTACCCTAATATTTTTGTGTTGGTAGATGATTCTCTGAAGACATTTTAAGTCAGACAAAGCTGAGTGGAGCAGGGTAGATGAGGTGCTCCAAGCGGAAACTCAGTTTCACAACCAATGGACAAGCTGACGGAAAGAATATGTGCATAACTCACCCTTCTTCTGCGTAAGAAATCAGATGGGAGCCGTAAGATATGTTCTATAAATATGTTTCTATCATATTCTGTGGATTATAAATTCAAAAACAACAGCAGTGAACTCTTGTCATCTCTCCTGGCTCTTCTGTAAGGGACAGAGCTGTGGACCCAAAGCAAGGCTTAGCTTAGTGCCATGTTAAAGAAATTTTTCATTTTAAAACTAGGAAATGGAGGGTCATTTTTCTCCATAACATGTAGTTTTAAAACCATAACACTCAGCTTCCTTGATCTTTTTTTCTCTCTCTTAACCTCACATCATAAGCTTTATTCTCCTCTCACTTTTTTACCTTCCTTAAAACAAAATGTAACTCTGCTGACTTTGGTGGTCTCTTTCCTGAGTTATACCCTGCAGTAATGAAGGGAATGAGAACCCAATATGAAACATATGATTGTGCAGAGTGAATGCCATATTGGCCTCTACCCTGCCTAATTACATTGAAGTCAGTGTAAGCTGTGTAAGTTATTGCAGAATTTTTGCATGAAAGAAAAAAAATTAAATTAAAGAGCCTGGATCTAGCCTTGTGTTTTATCCTAAGCCAAATGGGTAGACAGCTTGCATTTGCCAGCCTTCTCAGAAAGAGCCTAAAGGGATCTGTTTGCCAACATTTGATTTCCTGGCAGCAAGTTTTTGTACTTCCATTAATTAGCCAGCACAGGGTGTTTTCTGCTTCTCTGGAATACTCTATCCAAGGGCGGACTCTAAGGGCACACATCAGAAAACAGCCACTGACTCTACAGAAACCCATTGAAGAATCATATACTCATTGTTTGGAGGATTGGAACAGATGCGCTGAAGAGAGGAGTCCAGGAACACAGATTTTTATGCATGGATTTATCAGAGTTTAGAATTCCTATAGTGGCATTCATTTGACTTGCCAAGCAGAAGGTAATGGTTTCATCTGTATCAGGCACTCAGGCAGAGCAGCTTGTTAGATATTATAAACAAATATGCTACAATGAAAGCAGACTTTAGTTTGTTAGAAGCAGAGCTAATTTTGTGTCAGAGCAGTCTGAAGTATCAGCACTTATTTAATGGATATATAGATGCTTAAGCACACACATTTTGAGATGCAAACACCTCCTTCCACGCAAAATTAGCTGAACTACTTAACTACTACCCAATAGTACTCTGCTGTTCTGGATATGGATATTTAAACATCCTGTATAATAATCACAGTGGCTTAAAGATGTCCTGGTTTGACCAAATGCAGTATTCCATTCAACTATCAAAATAGCATGTTTTTAATATTGTTGCTATCAATTTTACTGAATATGTTTTTGGTGGGATGTCAAATTAAATCCTGGTGTACAGATAGGTGTGATACAACCATGTCAACTCCTACAGCATGTGCTGCTTTGGCATGCACTGCAGCCACCGCAACGTCCACAACAAACACTGCTGCTACCAACAGTCTAAAAACAAGCACTGCTGCTACTAGCACTCCCCAAACGAGCACTGCTACTGCTCTACCCCCTTCGAAAAGACACTGTGGCCACTCCACCACCTACCACTGATGCACAGTTCCCTGCAGCTATCCAACCCATGCCAGTGTCAGTTGCCCCAGTACAGAAGAAGAAGAAGACACGTACATCTACACGTTTAGAAAAGGATGAAGTGCCTCAGCCTTTTCCTGACTTTAGAAGGGATGAGGAAGAAGAGCAGGAAGGGAAGATGGGACAATAACCACCATCTCTTGATCTTTATCCTTGTATGAGTTGAGAGACATAAGGAAAGATTTTGGCCATCACAAAGGTGAGCCCATTACCACTTGGCTGCTGAGATGCTGAGACAACAGGGCTAGCAGCTGTGATTCAGAAGGTAAAGAAGCCAGGTAGCTGGGATCCCTTGATAGAGAAAAAGGTATCGATCAGACAATTGGAAAAGGATCATGAGCCTGCAACATTTGGAGGAGGCTATTGTCGAGTATGAGAGAGAGATATCCCTTCAAAGACCATATTGAATGTAAACCAGGCAAGTGGGCTAATAAGGAGAAAGGTATCCACTACCTGGGGGAGTTAGTTGTGCGGGAGCTGATTTATTATGACCCACAGGACACACAGTTACCTACTGACCCAGATGAAGTACTGTGCTCACAACCCATGTGGTGAAATGTTCTACAGAACACACCACCATCATATCTCAGCTCACTGGCAATATTAGATGTAGGTGGAGGGATTAGAGCACCAACTGCGGTTGAATAGATACCCGACTCCAGGAACATGGATAGTGTCTCTTCCTCTACGCGGGCCTGCATCTTAGCTGTGGAGAAAATGTCCCAAAGGCTTGGTCAAGTTGAGGAGAAGATCCATTCTCAAACTGTTGAGACCAACATCTCATCCATCAAGAAAAGGAGTCTTCCTAGAAAACCAGCTTGAGAGAAACAGAACACACCACAAAGTGTGTTGTGGTATCTATCATCTCCTGCGTTATTTTGGAGAATACATGAGGAGATGGGATGGAAAACCTACTGCTGCCCTACAAGCACGAGTACATGAGTTGGAAGGTAGAACAAATACAAAAGAAAGTTCTCCCAGGAGGATGGCAGCTCCAGTTTCCAGCGACCAATCCTACAGCCAAAGTACGTGAGCTTCAGACCCCTATGCATCAAATATAAGTAGGGGGAATGAAAGAGTAAACCACACGAGCACGAGCCCATTCCTTGATGGATACTATGTGCAAAATTAGTCAAATCACTGAGGAACATCGAAACAACCAATGAGAAGATCAGGCTGCTAAAGTGTTCTGGATAGATTTGGACTGGGAACATAAAGGTGAATGTTTTTAGCTCAGTGGGCCCATGACACTTCAGGTCATCACAGAAGGGATGTAACATCACAGGACTGAGGGGGTGACTTAACCATGGACGATATTGCACAGGTTATTCATGACTGTGAAACATGTGCCGCAATCAAGCAAGCTAAATGGTTAAAACCTTTGTGATATGGAGGATGGTGGTTGAAATATAAATATGGGGAAGCTTGGAAAATTGTCTATATCACACTTCCTCAAACCCGCTAGGGTAAGCACTACTTGCTTACAATGGTGGAAGCAAACAGTGGATGGCTGGAGACATATCCTGTACCCCATGCCACTGCCCAGAACACCATCCTGGGCCTTGAAAAGCAA